>PVJX010005331.1:0-18238 GCA_004027295.1 Dolichotis patagonum
CTTTATGGTAAGCATGAGGCCCCATCTCATAGCTTCGAAGTCTTTCAAAGTTTTAAATCATCAGTTGGAATGGTGTTATCCTGTTTTGTTTGACTATATCATACGTGATGATATGAACAGCTGTTTTGAAGAAAACATTATGACAGCTATTGCTGATTTAATATTATCCTTCTTAGAAGACCTACCATGCTTTTTTTTTGTTCTATTACCATTGGTTCTATCTACCACATTGTGTCTCACTGGAATTTGAATATGTGTGATAGTTCAAACAAATTTTTTTTTTACAAAAATGAGATATTATAATACCCATTGATCATTTTCTGTTATTCGGTTCAGAAAGCCCTGGAATTCTTTCACTATATGCATGGCTTTATACTATTGTGTTATGTTTGATATTATTGTAATTGAAACTACGCTCAACTATAGCAGAGTAAGAGATATGGTGTTAGATACTGTTGCAGTTGACTTAATGTAAATTAGTGTTTTGCCTATGTTGTCCTCTTCTGATCTGCTCTGTACTGCCCCCTTTTGTTTTATTCTCTTTTAAATAAATAAATAAATAAAACAGTTTTTTTCTCTCACAGCTTCCAAAGAAAATTAAAATATGCTAATATTGATTTTGGCCCACCAAGACTCACTTTGGACTTTTGACATCCAGAATGTTAAGATAATAAGTTTGCACACTAAGCCACTAAGTTTATGCTAGCTTGTTGTAGCAGCAATAGGAAACTAATACAAATGCATACACATTATAACAAATCACAGTATGGCAAACACTGTAACTGACACCAAGACCAGTAATCGAGTATCTCAGCCCTCTAGAAGCCTGTGTGTGTCCCTTCCCAGTCCCTTTCCTCTCACACCCCCAGTGCTCTGTCACTCTGCTGTTCTTTAGGAGCATCATTTCCTTGATTTAATTCGTAGTTTTTACCCCTAGGTATGCACCCTTAAATAATACAAGTAGGTATGTTTCGAAGCATGCCTGGCTGGAATCAGTCTGAGTGTCTCTTCCATATAGAGAGCATCTAGCATATGGGGGTCAATCTTGGCTGCCAAGGGAAGAGGGCTCCTCAGGGAAAGAGATCCTTGAAGTACTTGTTAATCAAGTTAAAAGGAAAACCAACAGAGGCGGTGCATGTCAAGTATGGAAACACCTTGTAAAAATGTGTAGAGAAATACCATGAAAAATACATAGTAAGAGCATGAAATGACAAAGACCTCCAAGTACTTAGGATGTGGCTGCTGGCATGCAAACATAGACAGAGAAGAGGATCCAGTTCGTGGAGCGCTGCCCTCAAAAGCCAGACTGACGACCCTGGACTTGAGGCCAATTGCAGCTAGAAACTACTGAGGAGGTCTAAGCAGGGGAGTAGCCTGCTCGGATCTGAATATGACAAATATAACTTCACTAACATGTTTTCAGTTTCAGTCTGAAACTGGACAATTGTTCTACATTTCAACTCATCAGATTTACTTGGAGTTAAGTCTTTTTGTTAGCTGTTTATAAAGACTTGCTCATGGCTTGATCTGAATCTTGAAATCTTTCATTTAACTGAATCAAAACAATAATAATTTTTAAAAACACAAAGAGAGAAAGGCAAAAATTTAATAAAGAGTCAACACAAAGAGAAGCTACATGTTTTTGTTTTTGGTCACTATGTGGGAACTTCAGAAGTAACACTTTCTGATTTAAACTGTGACATACCTTGCTAGATATCACAGTTCATGGATACGGCAGAGTCAAATGTATAGAAGTAGCCTGATGGAAATGATTCCAGAAGCATCTGCTCTCTTTCAAGACGTACTTGACATAAAACCTCACTGTTTATTCTTCGTTGTGTACGTTGTAAGAAGAAAACATTTGAATTTTTAGAACAGTTTGGGACTTTTGATTTGTATCTCAATTGAATTAAAGGACAGAGATTAAACTAGTTTTAGGAAAACTAGATCTCAGTTATTCAAAACACTCTTAGGTTTTCAGAGCAATAAGTAATACTCTACATACAGGTAAAATTTCTTTTGGAATTCCTCAGATGGCATCTTCATAATAAAATGAAGTTTTTAGTTCTGTGAGTAAGAAATTGTTTCTTCATCACCTATTTCATTGCCAACTGGGAGATTCTGAAGTTTAAAAAACAAAAAATAGATTAATTGCCAGATGTGGTGGCACACCTGTAATCCCAGCACTCTGGAGACTAAAACAGGAAGATTGTTGCAAGTTCAAGACCAACCTAGGCTACAAAGTGAGCTCAAGCCTAGCCTGAACTGCATAGCTAGACCCAGTCTCAAAAAAAAAGATTAGTTAATTATATTTTCCATTATCAAATATTTTAAATGTTGGTAATACCACACAAATATTATATAGTTCATATTTAAGAACACTTGAACAAATGTTAAGTACCTATTCTTTGGGACATGAAGGTCAAAATCATAAATTGTTCAATTCTTTCTGTAAATGAAATGAGTTCTTAGTAATAGCAACAACTTTTAAATCAATTAGTCAATTTGATCCCAAAGTTTTCATGGGATAAGTAAATCAACTAGGATTGACTAGGAAATTCAGAAAAAAAAAAAAACAAGAATAATATAGAAGACTAGCCTCACCACTTAGTAAAACTTATTAAAATTTATAGTAAATACCATTGTGTGGTTCTGAAACATGCAAGAAATTGTTATTAGCTCAGTATTCATTCTTTCATTCATCCTTACCAAAATCATCATCATCCTTATCATGCCCTAATCTGCTAAATCATATCCAAAATCCATATTTCCCAGTGTCCTTGACATGTAAGCCAAATATAATCCCTGATTTCTGTCTCCCCTTGTGCTCTTTATTTATTGTGCCTAACAGACCTCCCTAAATTTAGCAGCTTAAACCACTTAGCAATCATTTATTAGGATCCAAGATCAGCAGTTTGGCCCAGGCTCAGCAAATGCAGGTCCTCATTTCTCCATGTGGTGTCTGCAGGAGCAGTTTGAGAGGGAGGCTGATGGCAATTTATAGCTCTCCTCCCTCCTAGGGTCCTCCCCTGAGCCATTGGCCGGAGCCTCTGTCTGTGGCCTCTCTCTCACAGTGTGGACAGCAGACAAGATTGTTGATATGAGAAATCTACTGCAGGCCAACTCGTTTCTTTATCATTCTCTCTCTCTCTGTTCTCTAAGATTGATACTGTATTTAAAAATTACCTCATGCTTTTATGTTCCACAGTTTCATTGTGGTAGATTTGCCTTTTTTTTATCTTGCTTAGGATTTGAAATACTTCTTTGAATTAAAATTTTTCATCAAGCCTAGAAAATGCACAGCAAATATCTCTTCAATGTTATTTCCTTCTCTCATGGTTTAGATCTAAAATGTCCCTCCAAAGTCTCATGTTTAGAGGTGGAGCTTTTGGAAAGTGACTGGATCATGAGGCCTGTCACTTCATCTACAAGCTGATCTGTTGGTGAGACCATAATTTGATGGCATTACTGGGAAGTAATGAGAGTTTGTGGCCTAGTTAAAGGGAGTAGGTTGTGGGGACCTGACTTTAGGGACTATATATTGTCCTTAGCTCCTTCCTCTCTGGCTCTTTTACCCTCGCTTTGTTCCATGGTTTCTATGAAGAAAACAGTTTGCCCTGCCTCCCCTTTCTGCCATGATATTCTGTTTTACCTCAGGTCCACAGCAGTGGAACCACCCATTGGTGAACTGAATTTCTGAAACATGAACCCAAATAAATCTTTCCTCTTCAAAGTTGTTTTTCTCAGGTATTTTGCCATATCAATGAAAAACTGACTAATATGCTCTCATTATCTAAATTTTCTTTCTGTTTTAAATAGATGTCTTTCCCCTGGAATAACTATATCTCATAACTTCTTTACATTTCTAATCTCCTTGTCTATTTCTGATGGATTCTGACTTTTTGTATGATATCTAATGGACTAGTTCTTTCTTCAGCTATATCTACACTTTGGTTTATTCATCTATTGTTATTTTGTGAAATTGTTTTTGCTTTTAGAAATTATGCATAGTTTTAATATTTCCATTTCTTCATTTACCATTTCAAGAATTTTTAAGAATTCTATGCTAGAGTTTCTGTATGAGTTTTTTATTATCTCAAAAACTGACAGTGGTAACTCATGTTTCTTTTTAAAGAGAAAAAAAAAACAGAAAAAACAAGAAGTAAACAAACTAAAAAAATAACAACAACAAAAGCAAAATATAATGTTACAGGATTTCAAAACAAGATGATAGAAACTTAACAATGGTTGTTATATTGCATATTGTTATTTTCAAAATAGTTTCCCAGGTTACTAGATAAAGGAATAAAACAAAGCAATAAAACAGAACAAAACATTGGATTTCAAAAACAAGACAGAAAGAAATCCCCCACAGTTGTTATAATGCATGTTGTTATCCTCCAAATAGAGGCTCACACTACCAGCTTTAAGACTACAAAGTCAAATAGTACAAGCATTAAGTTTTGTTTTGTTTTGTTTTTTTACTTTACTCACTATCATCTCAACCTGAGTTCCTCCCAATCAGCCAGTTGCTTACCAGGGCAGGGGAAGCACATTGCTCTTCTTGTCTCCCAGCCCACACACCGGCTGGCTCACAGGAAGGCATGGGTTGGCTTCTTGATTCTCCTCCCAGCCTGCATGGCTGCCTCTGGCTCATTGAAGGTGTGGTTTGACTTCTTGATTCTTCTCCCAAACCTCATGGCTGCTGCTGACTCATGGGAAGGTGTGGTTTGGCTTCTCCTCCCAGCCTTCATGGCTGCCTAACTTATGTTTCTGGTGGCCACTTTTCTCATAATGGATTGTTTGTTTAGGTGGTTTGAAATGTTTTTACTGTGACTCATTTTTAGCATAAGTACTGAATTATGAAACTACTTCCTCAAAGAAATACAGTATTTTATTTTTTTTTGCCAAAGGCTCTATGGTTTTTATTTTCTTGGCCTCCGATTCTTACATCTATCAGACAGTGTACATTTGGATTGCAAATCCATACCTAGGACTGGTTTCTCCTAAGAGCCTGTTTTTCCTATTCAGAGTGCTAGCTAAAAGCTGAGATTGATTTCTTCTTCCCTACGCCAATAGGTGGAATTTTCCTAGTTTCTTTTTTGGAAAATGGTAGCCTTTGCAGGGTGTTGGATTCATGCAAAGATCTTAGTTTAATGACCCATTCTCAGATGAGAACAAGACCCTATCTCCTCTCTCTATATAAGGTTAAAACTAGAGCAACTACACCATAAGGTCTGAGTGTACTCTACAAGTTTCTGGGTCTTCTTTGGGTTGCCTTACTCGTTTATTATGCTAGCCAAATTCTATTTTTAAATACCTGGTGTTTTCCTTCCTTTATTTTGAGCCTAGATAAATATTAAAAATGTATATTTACCATATTTTAATCTGATTTTTTTCTTTTCTATTTGGAGTGGAAGAATGGATTGAGTCAGCTGACTTTGCCATATTGTCAGAAGTTAATGTAGTTGACAATTCTCAGATGTTTCTCGAAGTAATGTCCTTAGAGACTGCATCAGAAACATTCTGGATGCTCATTAAAAATGTAGGTTCTTAGGTTTCATCTGTTTTATTGAAGCAAATCTATGGAAGTAATACTAGAGAATATTCATTTTAAATGAGAACTGAAAAGCAAGTAACAAAGGACAGAGGATTCAAACAGAGAAAAACCAAATTCTATATATTGTATTCTAGATATTGTATTTCTAGATATTGACAATAAGCAATGGGAAATTGAAATTTTAAAAAGCCATATCACTTTACAATAGCCTTAAGAACTATGAAAGACAGGTAATTTGACAAAAGGTATGCATGACTTGCATACTGAAAACTATGAAACATTGATGAGAGAAACTGACAACCTAAACAAAGGAGAAAATTTATGTTGGACATAAATTGGTAAATCCAATATTGTTACAATGTCATTTTTCCCTTATTCATCATAGGTTTAATGAAATCAAAATTGCAATCTCAGCTGTTTTTCAAAAATAGAAATCAACAAGATAGTTCTAAAATTCCTGTGGAATTTTTCTGCCAAAAACCCAGATTAGCTAAAACAACTTTAGAAAAGAAGAACCAACTTACTATCTAATTTCAAGACAATGTTTAAACTATAGTAATGAAAATAATCTAGGATAATCTCTTTGTCTAAAACTTCTTACCTCAAACACATTTTTATGTGGTTCACTTTTTACCACATAAAATAATGTTTATAAATTTAGGAATTAGGATGTGCGTATCTTTGGAGGCCATTATTCAGCCTATCACTTCTTCTTTATGGATTTCCACTTGTTTTAACTCTGTATACTCATAGTTCATCTTTTCTTCCTGACAATCAACATAATGCTCTGTCATAAATCAAATTTATGTAAGATATATATATATATATATATATATATATAAACATAAAGACTTTCACATATTAATCTCATTTAAGCCTCTTGATAACTAAGTAGGGTAGGCTGGATACTATATTTGTTTTTAAATGAGGAATATCAAGCTTGGAAAATTTAGGTGAGTTGCCTACAGTGATTCTGAATCCAAGATTTGAGTTCCATGTTTGTAACACATCCTATCCGGTCTGAACCCCCCCTAACCCCCACCCCATAAAAAGGCATGGTTTCTGTGAAATGGCGCAACCTGTGTTCCATTAGTATAACCATTAGAAATAATCATCACATTCCAGCTCACCAAACACGCTACTCTTGTTTTTCTAAGACATTTAGAAATATGGATGTAACAACCCATCAAATATTTCTGTGTAATGTAAAAAAACATTTTAAACACATACATCATGTGTACATTTATTAGGATATACTGGTTTGTAGTGAGTAAAAATGCTGAACAATATTAGATACAAATTACATTCTTTCTACACTGCTGTGAATATAACTGGAATATAAATGACAAAATAATATGAAGATTCTAAAAATACTATTTAAATTGGTCCCTAGTTGGTAGTTGTCCTGGTACTTAATAGAAACAAACTCTGGGACCAAGAAGGACTGAACTATCAGGGGAAATGTGGGAAAATGAGTTGCCAATGCACAGCGAGTTTTAAACAAGGAAAGCACGAGACACATCTGTCTTCTCAAACATTCAAAATTGGGCTGTAGCACACACATACACATTTTATCATTAAAACCCAAGAAAACGTATTTTTGCTTACTCATATGTACATATATATATTATGGGATTGTTTTCACTTAGATTTTGAATTGTAGGTCAATTTATGTAATTATTATTATTAAATGTGAAAAATTTTTATAGTGACATTTGAGGTTCCAAGAAATACTCATATATTAAATGATTGGTGCACACAAACATACAATGAAGTGCTTTAGTTAACATCTGAGTGATTTTTTCTTCCTTAATTTATACTGAAACAACACAAAATGATACAGATATTCCTCCTCTAACAGCCTATCTACTTAATGACTGTCAGACTTAACCATTCCCTGCTCTGACTTACAATCCTATTTTTGTGCATCTCATTAACAGAGCCTCAATATCTTTTTTGTACAGTACACCTTGTTTATACAGTATTGTAATTGGTGATTGTACTGTGCAGTACAGTACTATAGGTTTATGTTCTGTTACACATTAAAGTACTGCATGTAAGAGTTATGCAAATAAAAGCGAAGTCATCAAATTGGAGTTTCCTTTGACTATGTCTTTGTTCTGAACATTACAATGTTCATACTTTATGTAATTCCTCAGGTAGGTACCAATTTATTTATAACCAAGTCGCAAGAACAGAACTTGCCTTTAAAGAGAAGCTTTTCTTTCACTGTGGCAGAATACCTGGGAAAACCAACTTAAAGGGAAAAAGATTTAGTCTGGCTCCTGATTTTAGAGGTTTCCGTCTGAGGTAGGCTGGTTCCGTTGTTTCTGGATGGAATGTTGTGGTAATGACAGCCCAGCTTGAAAGAAGAAAGCTGCTCACTTTAGGGCAGTCAGGTAGCAGAGAGAGCAAGAGGAGAGCCAGACAGGAAGGGGCCAAGGACAAGACACACCCTTCAAAGTCACGTCTTGAGTGAGTTACTGCCTCCAGGTGGGTGTCACTTCCCAGTAGCGCATTCCGCCAGGAGCTCATCAATGAATTAACCCACTGATAAGATTTTTTTTTAATTTTTATTTAAAGAGAAAAAAAACACAAAATGAAACAGAAAAAAAGGGTAGTAACAATACAGAATTCCAAGGGAAAAAAGAGAAGAATGAATAAAAAACACTCAGAAATCATTACTTGATAAATTACATACTGTCATCTTGGAAATAGTTGTTCAAGTTACAAAATTAAAACATACAAAGTACACATTCAAACAATGAGACTGTTAACAGTTCTGCTCCACGATCTAACAAAAACAGTAACATGGTTATCCAACTGACACACTTAAACATACATGCAATTATATCTTTTAGAGCACTTTCTTTTGCTCTCTCTTTTACAGTAGCAATTATAAATTTTGGGTTTCATTAGTCCTACATTTCTTATTACTTTTTACACTAGAGACACAATGTGAAATTTATAAATATGATTCTTATTTATTTCACTAATAAGGATAAGTCTCAAGTTGTCTCCATTTCCCTATGAAGGCCTCAAGATCATCCTTCTTCATAGCTGAGTAATATTCCATTGTATAAAAATACCACATCTTTTTCATCCACTATGTGGTTGATGGGCATCTTGGTTGTTTCCAAGATTTTTAAAAAATTTTATTTAGAAAGAAAAAAAACAACCAAATAAAACAGAAAAAAGGGTAGCAACAATACAGAATTCCAAAGCAAAAAAAGAAAAGAAAAACAACAACAAAAAACCACTAAGAAATCACTAGTTGATAAATTACATACTATCATCTTGGAAATAGTTGTTCAACTTACAAAGTTAAAGCATACAAAGTAGACATTCAAACAGTGAGACTATTAACAGTTCTGCTCAACAATCTAACAAGAACAGTAGTATGGTCATCTATCTTCCACACTTAAACATACATGCAGTTATATACTTTAGAGCACTTTCTTTTGCTCTCTCTTTTACAGTAGCAATTATGCATTTTGAGTTTTATTACTCCTACATTTCTTATTTTTATACTAGAGACACAATGTGAAATTTATAAATATAATTCTTATTTATTTCACTGATGAGGATAGTCTCAAGTTGTCTCCATTTCCATATAAAGGCCTCAAGATCATCCTTCTTCATAGCTGAGTAATATTCCATTGTATAAACCCACTGATAAGTTTAACAACCTCATGATCCTGTCACTTTTCTAGGCCCCACCTCTGCACCTTGCTGCATTGGGGAATCAAGCCCTCAATACGTGAGCCTTTGGGGGCTACTTCCTATTGAAATTATAATAAATATGTAGTAAGATGTAAAAAATAACGGGAATATGTATAAACATAAACCTGCCACCCACATAAAGAAATAGGAATTCCCATCATTTTTAAAGGTTGATCTATGTTCTTTTCTCTATTTAGAGATGAATGTCCATTTTAAATTTTTTCAGTAAATCATTTGCTTGATTTTCTTCATATTGTTTTTATAGCCACATGTGTATATGCATCTTAACTATGAATAATTTGTTTTTGCATGTTTAAAACTATATAGATGTTATACTTGTTTTTTCTGAGATTTATTTGTGGCATGTGTGTGACTATGCTTTGTGGTTTTTCTTTTATATTCTATTGCTACAAAGTACAAAATTCCACTCCTGATGGAATTGTGCTGCTTCTAGTTTAATGCTGTTTTGCTTTTTAAAATGATGCTCTTGTGAACATTCATGAACACATTTCCTGGTGTATAGTGGCATCTGTGGAATACAAAGGATGCACACACTCAGGTTTACTGGCTGATCAGACTTCTCCAAAGCACTTGTGCCAATTTTCTCTCCCACCTGCAGGATGTGAATGTGCATGATTTTATTCCATAACCTTAACTTTAGTATTGATCAGTTTTTAAGTTTTTAGTAGGTGTGAATGAAATCTTGCTGTGGTTTCGATTAGTATTTCTGTAATTATGAACTTCTTGATGTCACAGAAAATAGCATGTTGTATTGAATGTTCATATGTGTTCTGTCTGCTATGAAATTACTGCTTCCCCTTTGTCCAGTTTTCTATTGCACTGTGTTTGTCTGATTGATTCATCATAGTCCTTGAAATATTCTAACACTAACTCTTTGATTTTACATGTGTAGCAGTTTGTGCTTTATTATTTCACTTCCCATTATGGTGACTTTGGTGTTTGTTTGTTTTCCTTCAATTCTTTTTTTTTTTTTTTAAGAGAAAAAGACTCAGAAAAGAAAAGCAAAAGAGACAAACAACAATCACAACAACAAAAAATCCAAACCAATAACAATATGGGCTTTTAAAACAAGATGATAGGAATTTAACAATGATTGTTATATTGCATAATGTTATCTTCAAAAGAGTTGCTTAGATTACCAAATATGGTGATTTGGGTGAGCAAATTCCTTACTTTAAATGCAACTGAATTTCACACTTACAGTTTGCATACTTTGTGTTATTCAAAATCGCTTTCTCTGCACCAAGCTAAAAAAGCTATTCTTCTATATTGTTTTCTTAAATGTCTTTTATTTTAGTGTCACATTTAAGAAATTAAGTATTTGTTTGTTTGTTTTTGTAGAGCAGAGTTATGGAATCTCATTCATTGCCTGTGGCTGCTGTAACAAGTTGCCACAAATTTGGTGGCTTAAAACAATACACATTTACCTTGGATAATTCCAGAGGTGAAAAGACCAAATTCAATTTGACTGAGTTAAAGCAAAGTATTAGCAGGGCTGATTTCTTCTGAAGATTCCTTGGCAAGGTCCATTCTGTGTTTCTTATAGCTTCTAAAACTGCCAATATTTCTTGGCTTATATCTCCATTACTCCTATCTGCTTACATCATTACATTGTCTTTTCCTTTGCTGTATCAAAAGTCCTTCAGCCTTCCACTAAAGGGCACTCATTATTAGTTTTAGAGCTCACTAGTAATCTAGATTAATCTTCCCATCTAAAAAATTTTACCTTAATCACCTTAATTTTTATATATATTTTTTTCAGATTCACAAATTAGGCTGGATATCACAAATGGATATCTTTGGGGGCCATTATTCAGGATATCATGGATACCACACAGTTGTTCACTTGTTTTAGTTCCCTATACTACATAGTCTGTCTTTCCTCACTAATATTCATGACCAGCTGATATGTGTGATATCAAATTCACACATATGTGCACCTGTTTTGATTTCTCTATTATACCTTTGGCCACACTACGTTATCTTAATTCCAATAGCTTTATGATGAAGGTACAAATGCCCCAAGAATATTTCTCTTAAAATGTCTTTATTATCAAACCTGTAAAATTTAAATTTTACATTTAAATTTTAGAGTCAACCCATCAAATTCTTCTGGGATTTTGTTTAGCAGAGCTCTGAATTTATAAATATAGACCAACTGGAGAAAATCGGCATCTTCATAATAGCGAATCTTTCTTTTCAAGAATACCATATATCTAGTTCTCCATTTATTTACATCTTTTTTAATGTCTTTCATAAAATTTTACAATTTTCCCCTTGCTGGTCTTCAGCATACAGAGTCCACCAAAAAAAAAGGTATACACAATTCAGGAAAAAGAAATTTTGTGTATTTTAATACTAAATTCATGAGACATCATGAGATTAATACAAGTTACTTTGGCCTCTACAATTTCAAGAGGTTCTCAAGATGGTGGCCATTAGCTTCCAGACATTTATTAGTATGACAAATTGCTGCCTGGGTAACCTTGGTCATTGACATTGCTGCACATATATTTTCAATTTCTTCTGTAAGGGCCATCAATGAAGTGGGTTTTCTGCAATATACAGCATCTATAATAACATCATCTGTTGAAAAGCATCACACTATTTTTCTTTTCTCAAGGTGCATATATACCTTTTTTGGTGGACTCTATATTCTGCTGATTCATTTCTAGGTACTTTATATTCTTGTAAATACTATAAATAGTATCCTGAGAATTAAATTTTTTATTGTTACTGAGTATAGAAATGCAGTTGACTTTTCAGAATTGATCTGGTAACCCCCGAAGTTACTCTGTCTAAATGTATTTATAGATCCTTTTGGATTTTCCAGGTAGAGTCCTAAGATATGAGATAATGGCAGTTTGTTCCAATTTGTACTTTTCCCCTCTTTTTCTTATCTTGCTGCATAGGAATAAGTGTAATATTGAACATTTAAGGTAGCTTGGCTGGTATCTTAATCTGTTTGCATTACTGTAACAAAATACCATAGACTAGATGGTTTATAAGAAACAGAAAATATCCCTCGCAGTTCTGGAAGCTGGGAAGTCTAATATCCAGGTGCCAGCTAACTTAAGGACTGGTGAAGGTCCATTTCTCATAGTGCCAGTTATGGTTTGGATCTTAAATGGGTCAACTGCTTGGACATCAGCTTGTGGTGTTTATTGGAAGTGGTAGAACTTTTAAGAGATAGGGTCTAGTTGAAGGACATCAGGTTGCTGGGGGCTGCTCTTAAAGGAGATATTGGGTCCCTGCCCCTCTTGCTTCCTGAACACCAGGAGGTGAAACATCCTCCTCTGTCATATGCTCATGCTGTGATGTACTGTTCTGCTACAGGCCCAAAGCAACCAGGGACTAAAACCTCTGGAGCTGTGAGCCAAAATAAACCCTTTCTTCATTAAAGGTGATTTATCTGGGGTTTTTTTCCCCCATAACAGAAAGCCACACAACAGTGCCTTTTGGCTAAGTTTTTACCCCATAGAAGAGGCAGACAAACCTGGGCAGCTTTCCCTTCTAAAGACACTAACCTATTAATGAAACACTACCCTCTATCAAATCATCTCCCCCAACACTCCCCTTCTTAAAACCATCACTTTGGGGATTAGAATTTCAACACATTAGAATTTGAGGGTGTTGGGGACGCATTTAGCCCATAACAGATGGCAAGTTTTCAAAAGCCCATAGTTTGCATTTTCTGGTATTTAATGCAACGAAGCTATTGCAGTCAGGTATTTCCGGCTCGTTAGAAGGGGCTTTGTAGAGTATCTCTCCTCTCGAGTATGGAACCAGTACACTATAATCATAGATGAGAAATTGCTTCATTTTCTTAAAAATACTTTACCATTTTGCTTCTTTAATAAGGAATATGTCCTTGGATCTTAGAAGTTCTTTTATGCTTGTCCATCTTGCTGCCTCTTGCCAAGATAAGAAAAAATATCTGCTGAGAAAATCTTGTGGGCAAATAACATTTATAATGTAACCCTAAAATGTAGATGAACTCTTAGAAAAACAAAGCTAGCTATTACCCATACTCCCATTCTATCCTGGCTGGAGGAAGTGGCTAGCTACAAGGAAGGTGCTTCTTTAAAGTAATTAATAATTCTCAAAGAAACACTGGCATACTGCTTTATTATAGCACATCTCCATTTTTTTAAAGGAAGGCAGTCAAGGTAACAGATGGAGAAAGTTTTAGGCCTGACAGTTATAAATAGTCCTGCAATTTATTTCATGATATATTTGCAATTCTCTTTCTTTGCCATTCTGAAAGTTGGATCTCAATCAAATACATTTTTCTTGACCAAGGAGTAAAAAAAATGTTGCAATGGATTAAAACTCTAAAATAATTAAATAGAGTGACAATGTGTGGTCCTTCTGGGAGTTTTACTTATATTCTAAACTGTTGTTGCCTTAACACCTTTAGATCTTTAAAGGGACTTCTTCTCCAGGGATCAGATAGAGTAGGGGAAACTTCTGAATAAATCAACTGCCCCATGTATGATTATAATTATCCTTGTTACTAGTGATCTAAATAATCTTGCCAAATGACCACTATGTTGCCAAGCACTAAATGGAACAAAAGGACAATATTCTTGTCTTTAAAAGGGCAGCATGAGGAGAAAGCATTAAAGATCCAGAAGCTAAATAGCAATACAACACAGTGGGACATAAAATATCACAGGCATAATGACAATAATGAATGATAATTATCCTTTTGTTGTTTCATGTTTGCTGTAATACTGATCTAACAAAGCATCAGAAGTATTTTGAACATTACAAATGTTGCATAAAGAACAAATATATTCTCTTTTCCTTTAAAGAAAGTTAGATTTAAGTGATAGAAATATAACAAAAGCCACCAAACTCTCAAGTATTTTCAAGAGTGGTAATATTCCTACTGTTGAGGAAGATATGGAGAAACAAGGACCTTTAAGTACTATTGGTAATTTTTGTGTAACTAGCAAAATCATCTGGGAAGGCAATATGGCTATAGCTATCAAAACGTCAAGTGTGTGTTACTTTGTTCTGGAAATTCTACTTCCAATAATGATGAACTATGTTATTTGGATTCTTTCTCTCTCCCTTCCATCTCCCCTTCCATCTTTCCCTATGCCCAACCTTTTCCCCCATCTGTGTTTCCCTGTCTCTAAGAACAACTAGAAAAGATAGGCAAAGTATTTTTTAATAAATGTTTGTTCTGATTAGCATTCAATCAATAAATAACCAAGCATATTAGGAGGTAAGACTAAGGCAGTAAAAATTATAGGGCCAAGATCCAGAAGAAGGAAATAAAGACCATCAGTCTTTGTGGTCACTTTATTCTTTTTTTTTAAATTTTATTTAAAGAAAATAAAAAAGCAAAACAGAAAAAAGGTAGATAATACAGGTAAAAAGGTAATAATACAGAATTTTAAAAAAACAGTAAGAAATCACTAGTTGATAAATTACATATTGTCCTCTTAGAAATAGTTGTTCATGTTACAAAATTAAAGCATACAAAGTGGACAGTGAGGCTGCAAACAGTTCTGTTCAACAATCCAACAAAAACTTAGTAATACAGTTATCAATACTACACTCTTAAACATACATGCAGATATATCCTTTAGAGCACTTTCTTTTCCTCCTTTTGCTTTTTAAGTCCATTATCTGTTTAGTTATATCATGTTTCAGCTTGCTCAGTACCTTACTGATCTGTTTTGTTGTTGTTATTTCCTTTTTATTTTTTTTATTTTAAAGAGAATAAAACAAAAGAGGGCAGAACAAAGCAGATCAGAACAGAACAACATAAGAAACACAGCACTTTACAATAAGACAACCAGACATTAACAGTAGCTATCAAAATATCTCTTTCTCTGCTATAGTTGAGCATAGTTTCAAATACAGTAATATCAAACATGCCAAAATAGTATAAAACCATTCAAAAGAATGAAAGAATTACAGGACATTCTGAAGCAAATAACAGAGAATGATCAATGGCTACTATAATATCTCATTTTCAATAAAAAATTTGTTTATACTATCACATATATCAAAATCCCAATAAGACACAACATGATAGAACTGATAGTAATAACATAGTAGAAGCATGGTAGAACTTATAAGCAAGACAATATTAAATCAGCAATGGCTGCCATAATATTTTGTTTTCTTCAAAACAGCTGTTCATACCATCATGCATAGTAAAGTCAAACAAAACAGAATAAAACCATTCCAACTGATGAATGAAAACATTGAAAGGCTTCAAAGCAATGAAATGGGAAATCATGATTACCATAAAATCTTATATACTCTTACCAACTCTCATACTAGGGAGACTATATGATATTTATACCTGTAAGTTTGGTTTATTTTGCTTATGAGTATGATCTCAAGTTGTGTCCATTTATTTATAAATATCTCAGTGTGATCATTCTTTATAGCTGAGTAGTACTCCATTGTATAAAAATGCCACAACTTTTTTATCCATTCCTCAGTGGATGGGCACTTAGGTTGTTTCCAAGATCTGGCTATTACAAATTATGTTGCTATAAACATGGGTGCACATATATCACTGTGGTATGATGTTTTCAGTTCTTCTGGGAATATGCCTAGAAGTGGAATAGCTGGGTCAAATGGGACTTCCAAACCCAGCTTTTTAAGGAACCTCCAGACTGACCTCCACAGTGGTTGCACCAGTGTACACTCCCATCAACAGTGCAGAAGAGTTCCTTTTTCCCCACAGCCTCTCCAGCATTTGTTGTTGGTAGTTTTTTTTTTTATCCTGGCCATTCTTTCTGGAGTGAGATGGAATCTCAGTGTGGTTTTAATTTGCATTTCTCTAATGACTAATGATGCACATTTTTTCATGTATTTATTTGCCATTCATATTTTTTTCATCTGAGAGCTGTGTATTCATTTCAGATGCCCATTTTTGGATTGGGTCTTTGAATTTCGAGGGTCTGATTTTTTTTAATTCTTTATAAGTTCTAGACAGAAGTCCTTTGTCTGAGGGACAGTCAATTAAGATTTTTTTCCCAATTTGTGGGTTTTCTTTTCACTCTGCTGGAAATCTCTTTTGACATACAGAAACTCTTTAATAAGATATGGTCCCAGTTATTGATTCTGGGAAGTATTTCCCATGCAGTTTGATTCTTGTTCATGAATTCTCTACCTACCCCTATATCTTCGAGATTTTTACCTACTTTGTCTTCCAACAGATTTAGTGTTTCTGTTTTAATATTTAGATCTTTGATCCATTTAGATTTTAGTTTAGTACATGGTGATAGGCATGGATCTAGTTTTAGTCTTCTGCATATGGACAGCCAATTTTTCCAGCACCATTTGTTAAAGAGACTATCATTCTTCCAGCGAGCATGTTTGGGGCCACTTTATTCTTAAAGGCACCACCTTTTTGGTAGAAATTGCAGAGTTTGAATGGTTGGTAGGGGTATGGAAGAAAATACAGGTATTTATTCATGAGCTATCCAAGAAGTAAGAATCACCCAGGCTTCAGAGTGGGGCCCAGTGAACTAGGAATTTGACATGCACCGGCCATCACAAAGCGTGATACTTAGCTTTGAATCATTTTTCACTTACTGATTTAAGTCAGTTCTTCTCCACTGGGGTTACAAAAGATATTTAATCCCTAATCTCCTAAAATATTTATTATTTATTAGGAATTAGCTCTTCTTTTTTATATCTAGGATAGTACTAGGTACATACTCTTCTTGGGAGAATGAGAAAAATAGTAATGTAAATGATATGCTGCAGGCTTAATTCTCTAACAGAATCTTAGTTGAGAACACTGAAATTGAGTTCATTAGTATTGTAACTATCCTTAAGATACCAATCATAAGCTAGAGGAAGATATCTTCTTAGGCCTTCAAATCACCTCTATGATTTTTATATACACTGATTAGCGTACAATCATTAAATAAACAAGCATATAAGGAGCTAAGACAATGTGATAGAAAACCAAGATAAACAGGAGAAACCCATTAAAGCAGAAAATAGAATTGGTACAGATTTTTAAAATGTTTTTGTCAGACAAAATTAAGCAGATACCTGGAAACTATTTAAAAAATTATGGAAAGTCGAGAGCTGAAAAGTTATAATAAATGAAGAACTCAGTGGATGAATTTAGCAACCTGTTGAGTATAGCCAGAGGTAGATTTTAGAAATTAGACAAATCAAAATAAAATATGTGAAAATACTGAAGCATGTGAAGACAAAATACAGAAGGAGCATAAGGAGCTGATGGCATGCAGCAAAAAGTGTGGTGTGCATACATGTGTGGAGAGAGAGAGAAAGACAGAGAGAGACAGAGAGACAGCGGAACAGAGAGAGGGGAAATATTTGAAGAGATAATGCCAGAAACTTTCCAAAACTGACATCAGATACAGATTTTCCTATTCAATAAGTGCTATTCCAAAAAGGATAAATGCAACCATGCCTAAGAACGTCGTGTTAAAACTTTTGAAAACCAAAGACATGAAACAGTGTGAAGACAAGACCCATCACTTCAAATGAGCAATTAGACTGTTGGTTGACTTCACAGCAGAAAAAGTGGAATAATATGGTATCTTCAAAATACTTGAAGAAAATATATTAAAATTATTCATGGATAGATGTTCAAGGATAGTTGTAGTGAAAAGTTGAAAGCCACTTAAATGTCTAATAGATTTAAAAATATTTATTTGTCTACCTTATAACCACTAAGAAAGATAGCTCCTTAGGTAATAATATATTAAAATATCTCAAATATATTTTAAGTGAAGAAGCATATAAAATCAAGTGTAGTGTATACTCTCATTTATATTAACATTATTTTGGTATAAGTAAGCATAGAAGATAAGAACCAACACGTTAACAGAAGTTATATGTGTATAGACATATGAGCATCTTCATGTACTGTGTAATTTTTAAAAGATGATCATGTGTTATATAAGAAGATAGTTC
>PVJX010005331.1:18338-86468 GCA_004027295.1 Dolichotis patagonum
AAAAAAAAAAAAAAAAAAAAAAAAAAAAAAAAAAAAAAAACAAAGACAAGAAAAGAACCCCTAGACTCAGATCACTAATACTCTAGAGCTTCCTAAATCTAGAGAAGTTCAGTGTCAATAGCACCCTATGGAGCCCCATGATGGTTCTAATTTCATGAGAAGCATTCAGCAGTTGTCACCCTTCTCTGATCTAGAAAAATCACCTTCCTCTATAAGAGACTTCAGAATAATGTTAAAAATTGGGTTAATGTTCCAGTATCTGATTTTTAATTCACCCACAATAATGGTATGCATGTATTGGATACAGTGTGATGTTTTTAAATATGTATAATGTAATGATCCAATCAAGGTATATGTTAGGGACTTCCAACATTTATAATTTCTTCATGTTGAGAATATTCAAAATCCTCTCCACTAGCTATTTTAAAATTTGGTAAATTATTGCCTATTCTAGGTTTCCTACTGTGGTATGAAACACTACAACTTAATCTTAACTGTATTTTTGTACCTACTAACCAACTTTCCTCTTTCATCCCTTGCCCCAACCCTTCTTAGCTTCTGATAATCAATTCATCTTAGTTACTTTTCTCATTGCTGAGACAAAATACCCAACATCCAAAGTCAAAAGAGGAAAGCTTTATTGTACTCCACAGTTTTTGGAGGCATCAGTTGATAGCTGTCTGGCTCCAAAATAGGGTGGCAGAAGGGCATCACAGAGGAAAAACAGTCCGTGGCAGGTAGAAGGCAGCAAAGCAGCAAGGTATCAAATACTAAGCAGCAAGTGGAAACAGTGGCCCTCTTTCTGTCCCTTTTATATTTTATCCAGGCTGTCCACACTCAGGCCAGGTAGCACTCACACCCAGCTGGTGGGTAGGGGGTACCCTTAATCCTAGCATCACACCATGAATCAATCCCAGCATCACACACTCTAGATCCAGCCGCCTCCAAAAGCCCTTTCTTTGACCTCAGAAGGCTTTTGGAAGAAATCTAGACATAAGCAATAACACTACTGTACTCTCTACTTCTATGCAATCAACTTTTTAAATTCCACATATGGGTTAGTCTTTCTGTGCCTGGAGGTTAAGTTTTTTAATTGTCTTTTTTCTGTTAAAGTGTCAGTCTAAATTGCAATATAGGTTGCTCCCTGAACGTAAGAATCTGTCTTCCTGTTCCTAAAGATAAGATAAATCTTCAATATTAGTTAAATTGCGGCTCCCTCTGTGCAGTTCAGGCAGTTGTGTAAGAATCTTGACTGTTTCCCTCAATAACAAGTTGTGGGTAATTTGAGGTAATAAAGTGCACCATTTGGGGGGTAATAAAATCTGAATCATTTTTAAAGGCCGAGAGATCCGTCTCCCACTCCGAATCAAAGGGGAAGGAACAGGACCTAAGATTCAGTTCAACTTCGAATTGCTGGATATTGGGAAAGTTTTCATTGGATCCATACATTGTTATGAGGTGAGTGCTAGAATTGTTCATCGAGGCTTCCAGCATTACTTGGCTTTTAAAATTCATTTTATTTTATGTGTTTTAACTTGAATGAAAAATTGTAAAATCACAGCTATTTGCCATTATTCGTTCCGATTCAGACACCAAAATGCTGACTCCCCTCTCCTCACTGAGAAGAACAACTTTCCCATCCTCACTGACTCCCTTTAACCTGAGTGGAAGCATCAAAAGCATCAAAGTCATCATTTAATTGATTTTATCCTCTTCATTTTGTAGGTTCCAAAGGGGGAAACCATAAATACATCTCCCCACCTGTTTAGCACTTTGTTCTCTCAAAACATAAATCTTACAGATCAGAGTAGAGAGAACTCTTTACGTTTTCTAGAATATCCTAATCGGGATAGATGTTTTCATACTTCTGAATCTTCTCCAAATATCCTCATCTCCAATCCATGTTTCAAAACCCAGCCATCACAGTTTCTGGAGGGACCTCCCTGCTTTGTCCTCCCAATTAAACAGGAAATAGAGATTTACAAGCTGCGTTCTTCAGCCTCAAAGTCACCCTAATGTCATCTCATCAGTATCCATCTGGGACACAGTTTTGCACTATATCAATAGCGTATTATTCAACTAATAGCTTTAGCTACTAATTGAACCTTTGCTTGAGGGTTTTTCTCTGTGCATGCTAGTATTTCTATAGACATATAATAAAAAGCAACTGTTTAATAAATGACAAGTAGCTATCAGCTTCTGTGTTCATTGTGTGTGCATGTCTGTCTGTGTGTGTGTGTGTCTGTTTGTGTGTGTGTAATTTCTAATCCATACAAAACTATGAAAGGTAGGCTTTATTATACCTATTTTAAATGCAAAACATAAGGCCGTAGATGTTAATGCTGTCCACAACACTGTCCTTTATGTGTGCTGAGACACTGCTATTGCTTTGACATAAATTCATTCATTCATTTAGTCCTCACAAAATCCATACCAGGTAGCTGCAATTACTGTTTCCATTTTATAGCTGAGTAAGCTGAGGCTTAGATACATTTTACTAGTTATAGTAATGTTAGATAAATCCAGAGCAAAAGCTCAGCAGTGCTCTCCTCCAGAAGACTCCCTCCTTCTACTCAGCCACTCCATCCAGGTGCCCCAAAGATTGCAGCCTCATCTGCAATGATGCTGGCAAAAGAGGAAAGAACATCCAGGAATATGCATGGTATTTTTTTGAAGAGAATAAAATTGAAAAAATGAAACAGAATAGAGACAATCAAAACAAAACAATGAGCATGATACAAGACTTCAAATCAAGATAACAGGATACCAACAATGGCTACCATGATGCCTCTTGCTATCTTCAAAATAACTTCCTGTACAAAAAGGCACAATAAAATCAAACAAAACAACACAATGAAACCAATCAAAACTGAAAGAATGAAAGCAATACAGGACTTCAAAACAAGACAGTAGGAATACAATAGTGGCTACCATAATGCATCTTGTTATCTTCAAAGTAGCTGTTTATACCATCAAATACAATAAAATCAGACAAAACAAAATAGAACAATCAATCAAAACAAAATAATGAACATGACACAAGGCCTCAAAACAAGATAAAAAGAAATCAATAATGGTTACCAAAATGCCTCTTATTATCTTCAGAATAATTGCCCATCAGACATAATAAAATTTTTAAAAAGAACAGAATAAAACCAATCAAAACAAAACAATTAAAGCAATACAGTACTTCAAAGCAAGACAATAGGAATACAACAATGGCTACCATAATGCATCTTGTTATCTTCAAAGTAGCTGCTTACACCATCAGGCATAATAAAAGCAAACAAAACAAAATAGAATAAAATCAACCAAAAGAAAACAATACAGGGCTTCAAAACAAGATGATTGGAAGTCAGTAATGGCTACTATATTTTGTTATTTTTATTATTTGTTTTGTTATTTTTGAAATAGCTGTCCATGCCATCAAATATCATAAAATCAAACAAAACAGAACAGAATAAAACCAAGCTAAACAGAACAATGAAAACAATACAGGGTTTCAAAACAGGATATAGATTAATAATGGCCACTGCCTTCCCCCTCTAGACATCTCCCCTTTCACCTCACAACATCTATTGTGTATTTTGGATTCCACTAACTCCTTTAGTTTTCTATATTAGGGAGACAACAGGATGTTCACCCGTGTGACTCTGAACCATCTCACCCATGAGCATGATCTCAAGTTGTATCCATTTACTTACAAGAACCTTAAGGTTATCTTTCTTTATAGCTTTCCATTGCTATCCATTGTGTAGAAATGCCATACCTCTCTTATCCATTCTGCAGTTGATGGGCAAGCTACCCCTACTTTTTTCTGATTCTCTGTCACACAGAGCATTGTTTTCTCTCGTTTGACTTTTAGTCTATGAATTTCCTTTTGAGTTAAATGTGTTTCTTGAAAAAAACATATTGATGGATCTTGTCTCTTGACCCACTCTGCCTGTGTTTCTTTTTATTGGTGAATGGAGGCCATCTACATTAATGGTTATGGCCAACATGCACTGGCTCATTTATGCCATGCTATTTTGCTGCCATTGGCTCCCTACTTTTCCCCTCCATTCAGTTGTCTGCCCCACTCTGTGATCCCCCTCTGCCACTGTTCCTGGAACCATGGTCTTTTTCGTCTTTCTCTAGAATGTCCTTCACTATTCTTTGTAGGGTTGGTTTGGCGGTCATGAATTCCTTCAGTTGTTCTTTGTCATGGAAGTATCTTGTTTCTCTATTAATTTTGAAAGATAGTTTTGCAGGGTACATCACTGTGAGCTAGAAGCTGCTTTCTTTCAGAACTTGAAATACTTCACTCCAAGCACTTCTTGACTCAATGGTTTGTGTTAAGAACTCTGCCATGATTCTAATGGGTTTTCCTTTATAGGTTATCTGTTTCTTTTCCCTAACAGCTTTTAATATTCTACTCTTGTGTTGAATTTCTAGAATCTTGATTATTATATGTCTGGGTATAGATTTATTTTGGTTATGGCTAGTTGGAGTTCTATATGCCTCACTTATCTCTGTATCATGTCCTTTTCCCATGTTTGAGAAGTTTTCTGCTAAAGCAGAAGTATTTCTGCTTTAATGTCATTAGTGTTGCCCCCTGCTTTTTCAGTGACACCTATTATTCTTAGGTTATTTGCTTTGTGTCATCTTGCAGTCATTGAATTGTTATTTTCTGGTTCCTTATTATTTTTAAGAGATCTTTCCTTCATGATTGCAAGCTGCACATCCGTCTTCAAGGTCTGAAAGTCTATCTTCAGTTTCTTTCAAGTGGTTTTGCCAACTTTTAGTGGAGTTTTTAATTTCCTGGATATCTCTTTGACTCTGTTTCATGCATTCTAAATCTCTCTTATATTGTTCATTCACGGTTTCCTTCATTTTCCCATGCTCATCTACTTTTTTATCTGTATCTTCTTTAGAGGTGCTTAACAGTTCTTTTATTATGTTTTTAACTTCATATTGTACCTGAGATAGTATTTCTGTTCTAATTTCTTTTATAGCCTTGTGAAGTTGTCTCT
This sequence comes from Dolichotis patagonum, assembly GCA_004027295.1. Classification (NCBI taxonomy): domain Eukaryota; kingdom Metazoa; phylum Chordata; class Mammalia; order Rodentia; family Caviidae; genus Dolichotis; species Dolichotis patagonum. The sequence goes on from PVJX010005331.1 coordinate 23,351, forward strand.
TTACTTCAGTTGCCATCACTTCAGAAACTTCAGGTGTGTGAATCTCCTGGACTTAGTCTGCTTGAGTTGGGGTCCAGGGACTGCCTTCTTCTTCTTCTTCTTCTTCTTCTTCTTCTTCTTCTTCTTCTTCTTCTTCTTCTTCTTCTTCTTCTTCTTCTTCCTTCTTCTTGACATTTTCTTGGGTTCTTCCAAACAAGCAGGCAGTGGGGTCCCAGGCACTTCCCACATTGGCTAGAATTTCTCCAGAGCATGACTGTTTGTTTCTCCTAGGTACTCCTAACCAGTGCTGGCTATGAGTATCCAATGGTGGTCTCTTGGTGTGCTGATGTAGAACCAGCTGCTGTTTTTGCTGGCTACCTGGGACAGAAGCACCTGGAGAGCTGCTGGAGGGTGCACAGGGGCAGGGCCAGCTGCTGCCTCCCCACCAAGCTGATTACCTGTAGACAGTGTCTTTCAATGGCTGCTGAAGTGTGCAACAGAGCAGGGCTGGCTGCTGCTTCCCTACCGAGCTGGATACCTGTGGGCAGTGTCTTCAGATGGTTGCTGGAGTGCTCGAAGGGGCAGGGCTTATGCATAAGGTTTTTATAGGAGGTGGTGCACTGCACTTTCATTCACACTGCATTATCTGTAAGTGGCTGCGAAGGAGGCCGGGCATGTACTCTAGCATCCTCAGCACAGCAGAAGAGGAAGTAGGTTCAGGTTACAGCAAGCCTGCCTCTCAGAGCAAGCCTGATACCAGAGGCCATAAGTGTCTTGACCAATCACAAAGCTTACAAATGTTGTAATCCCTGGGTCACTAACACTCTCTGTCCTGTTCTGGGAGTAGAAGGCACTTTGAAGGATCTTTGGATTCTTCAGGCTCTTGGTGATTCACTCTTCCATCCTGGGCAAATCTCACCAACTCAGCTCTCAGCATGGAGACAATGTCCTTCATCCCCACATTCACTGGAGTTAACTATAGCCTAATGGAGTGATGTAAAATGTAAACAAATGTTAATGCACTGAGGAGATAAAATATATAAGGGAACACAACCTGAATGAAGAAAGCAGTCTCATGACTCCAAAAATGAAAAGTAGCTCAGTACCTACTGCATCATTCTATGTTTCACTTGAGAAAAGAATGTAATACTTCTTATTAATTGATATCATTTCTGTATTTTATCCAGTGTGAATTTTCATTGCATCTTAGACTGTACTTTGCAGATGCCATATCAGAAAAGGACCTTTAGTTCTGATACAAAATGGATAGAGTTTTCCCGAGTGTAATAATAATTTCTCACAAAGTTAACAGACATGAACTTTAGACCACCACTTCCCATCCTCCCAGATTTTAACAGCATCAAAGTAGAGTCAGCTGAAGTATTCAGTGAGGTGATGCATCAGACTGGACAGTTTGGAGAGCCGAGCAGTGGCAGAGAAGGACACAGTAAGATGCCTCTTATGGGAATATTTTGCACTCTCTGCGTATTTAGTGCTGATGCCTCATTGCATCTCTCTTTCAATTTATTACGTTACCTACTTAAGACAGATTTGAATAACTAGCTATTCCCCTTAGTCATTGCTGAGCTTAACAGATACCGAAAGAATAAACTATAACCCCAAGAGTACGTGCATTCCCCCGTGTAATTAACAAGGAAAACAAATGGGAGGTGACATTCTGTTACCAACGTCCCCACCCTCCAGAAGTTAGACCACAAGGGCAAGAATGTTACCAGCAATCAGAAAGCCTCAGAATCATGTCTCAAACTATTTGTTGCATTCTGTACTCATAAGTAGATACTCCTTCGTCAAGAGTAGGAGACTGACATACATATTCTTGAAAATGGAGGAATTAACACTATACAAAAAATCGGGATAAGATAGTCCTGTTAACCACCACCTTTCCAAAAAAAGGACACACACATAGGCAATTTGAAGAATGAGGGGCCTTTAAGTTACCACTAATGCCTTTAAATTGCATATGAGTTACCACTAGCATTTGTCATTTGCTTCGTAAGCCCAGGTAAATTCTGCTTGGCATTAAGTAGAAGTAAAAATCATTATCGCTTATCACCATTATCAGCCTGGTACTACTATAAAATTGCCTAAATTAGTAAATTTAATCTCAAAGCAGTATGACAAGTTAATGGTACAAATGGAGAAACAGGCACAGAGAGATTACAGGGGTTGTCTAAGGTCACATAGCTCATCAATGGCCCAGCTGGTGTTTGAGCCCAGGCTGTTTTGCTCCAAAGTCCTTGGCCGTAATCACTTTTTTGTGTGGTCTTTTTAAAAGAGATGAAGGAAGAAAAAAAAGGAGACAGAAATGAAGGGTAAAGCACAATCCAGAGTATCAGGGAAAGTGCAAAGTGAGGGAAATGGGAGATAAACATTTAAAAGGTACGTTAAATAGCAAGCAGCCTCTATTTACGTGTCTGTTCTGGTGCACGGGCCATCTTGTCTTGGCTGACATGCCTTCCTCTGCAGGGTTCTCTTAGCTTCTCTCCTCCCTGTGCTCTCTTTGTGAGGCAGCCTGAGCCCCTGGACTGAATTTCCTCAGCCTTACTCAGACCCCATTCCCTCGGCCACCTTGCCCTCTTCCTTGCTGACAACAAGCATCATTTTGTGGGTGCATCCTCTAGGGTGGGCCCTGAATATGCCTCATCTCATTAAATGCAATGCACTCAGTGACCTCTAAAATACCTCCCCACTGCTTTGCCTCTCCCACCCTCAAAACAGGGAAGTTAAAGTAGTCAACCACTATTTTCTCTGCACCCACTCACTCCCAAAACCTTTGTCCTCTGCATTCTGCAATCATACTCCATTGCAATCACTCTCTTCTTCAAGGTCAGGAATGACCTCTAAGTATTTAAAAAAAAAAACCCTATTACCTTTTCTTAGAGCTTATTCTGCTGACCTCTGACAACACTGGACCTCCTCTTGGAATCCTCTTCCCTCAGCTTATAGCTTCTGGGCATGCTGTTTGCATTCCTGTTAACCCCCTGCATGTCTTCAGTACTGTAGCTATAGGCTGAGAGAAGTCCATATAAAACAAGAGGCAGTGCTTTCTACCCTCCTAGATGTGAGGAAAGCATTGGCAAGGACTAGAGATGGTATCTTTGGAAGCCAGGAACAAACAGTGCAGCTCGTGCAGAATCATGTACATGAATGATGGAGATGGGAACAGGAGCAGCAGATGAAAACTAAATGTGGGGGTTCTGAGTGTCAGGCAGGAGCTGCTTTATACGCGTGCACACACACACACACACACACACACACACATAGTATGAACAATAATGTGGTGCCAGAAAATTAGCAGACTAACTTCATTTTAAAGAGGACACTAAAAACATAGGCTTACTCTTGGGCTAAGAAGTCCTATCTTCAGACATTCAAGATAGGACAGTTTTCATTTCCCCAGGGAGTTTTCCTTGGGTTCTAAGTATGGCGTTAAATAATGTAGCCGCTTACTTACATACCAACTGATCACAGATCCCTTGACCTTTCCCTCTTTGCCTTTTACTGATACAGGCTGTACTGTCCAACAAAGGCAGCATCGATGCCCTCTTCAATGTCATCCCTCCAACATCAGCTTTGGGGGCCTGCTTTGTTTTCAGTCCCAAAGAAGGTATCATTGAACCCAGAGGAGTCCAAGCTGTCCAAATCTCATTCAGTTCTGGCATCCTGGGGCACTTTGAAGAAGAGTTCCTGATCAGTGTTAACGGGGCACCTGAGCCTGTGAAATTGACCATAAGGTAAGGCACAGTTACCACGAATGTGGAAGCAGAAGTTTTTATCCACAGCTTTCTTGATCATGACTTCGATGTCTGTAACTATCTTTATTGATATGAATACCTCAGGATAATGAAGCATGTTAAATTGTCACAGTATTTCCCTCATGAACACATGTTATTTATTGTACTACAGATACAGATACTATTTGGGGCTAGTTTCTCTAGGTTTTAATCTTATAATCTAATGATGGTAAACCTTTTAGAGACTGAGTGTCCAGACTGAAACCCAAAACTCACTTATTTATAGCAAAATGCCAAACACTGCAATTAAACTTGAGTACTAAGGTTTTAATTTAGAAACAACAACTCATATGTTAACATCTCTTACCATAAAAAAATAAGATAAAATAACATGCATACCATAGGCACACTACCACTGTTATAAACTAAGAATTTAAACATGAGTTTCTAGCTCCTGTCTATTTAGCATGTTTCAAGAAAATAAATTATTATAGTAGTACCTGAATAAATCACCTTCTTGTCTAAGTCTTTGCTGTTATAACAAGTTTTCTAAGCCTTTGTCTTTCATTATTATTTTGGGGAACTTCTTTAAAGTATTTTAGTTACCTATTTTTTACAAAGAGTCCACTTACAGTCAACCAAAACTGGATACTTGCAGCTTTGATGTCAGAAGTCTTTTGATGGCTGTTCCACTTGCTTCTGATAGATGAAAATCATTTTGATTTTGAAATAATTTACTGTAGCCAAAACATTAGGTAGATATGCAATTTTGATTACTTTTTTAAAAATGTATCTTCAGAACAGAAAGATTGTATCTTCAGTCCACATTGCTCCAACACTGTTTCCATGCTACAGCAGCCAATTGGTAATTACTATGGCAGTCCTTTTGTTCTATTTATGCTAGCAGGGTCCCCCTACATCCACGAACTGACATATCTCTTGAGGCTTTGGGTAACAAAGAAAAGAGACAGACACATATGGCCTGAAAGATCCTATGAAAATGTATTGATCATATGGCTACTAGAAATGCAGACTCTCAAGCATGGCTTAAAAGTGATTGTTATTTATTCTCAAGCTTATCTAAGTACCCCTGTTATGGACTGATTGTGTCTCTTCAAAATTTGAATTTTGAAATCCTAACACCTGGGACCTCAGAATATGACTGTTCTAGAAGACAGAACCTTTAAATGGGCAACAGAGTTGAAATTAACTAATTATGTAGAATTTAATCCAATGTGATTGGTGTCCTTTCTAGAAGAGATTAGGACTCAGACACACACATAGAAAAAGCCCAGGTGAAGATGTAAGAAGGCCACCTCCAGGCTGAGGAGAGGGCCCTCAGAAAAAATAGACAACCCTATCAACACCCACTCCACAAAAATAGAAGTAAATTTCTGTTGTTAAGCTGTCGGGTCTATGGTATTTTGTTAGGGAAGTAACTAGTAAACTAGCACAACTCCCAGCAACTAAGGAGAATGATGGCACGTGCCTCAAAGCTTCTGTGGCATGGCCAGAGCAGCCCAAGTCTCAAGGCTTATTAGAGATACAAGATATTTACAGTCTCTTCCATAAGGTATCTATGTTCGTTATTTTAAAAATTGTTTTCCAAGTGTCTCAATAACATTGACTCTTCTAAAAGGTGCTCATCCACACTTACCGAGCCCATGATTGACATCCTTCACGTATGTGTGCAGTGCTAGAAGGATGGGAGTATTCTTTCACATTGCATAAACATCAGCTCACTTCCCACCTCCGTAACAATTCACGTATCATGACAAGCAGTTCATCTTGTCTCTTGAGGTTCTGCATAAGCTCTAGAAGATCAACTCTTACAAATTTTGAATCAATTTTCTTGTCTTCTTGGCATCAGAAAGTGTTATTCAGAATCATAAGGACCCTCCACAATGTCTAGCACATAAACAAGACTACAAAAATACAGAAGATGAAACTGTAAAGTTATGCTCACATGTACATGTATGGTAATTAATGAATAAACTCTATGAATATGGATACAAATAGTCCTTGACAAAATACTAGCAAACCAAATCCAGCAATATACAAAATATATGTATATATACTATACCCAATTAGAATTTATCCATGAATGCAATATTAGTTCAACATACAAAAAAATTAATTGGTATAATACACTATTAATGTCATATATTAATCAAAGAAAAATCCCACATGATTAGCTCAGTGAGCACGAAAAAAGACATTTGACAATATTCAACATTCTTTCATGATTTAAAATGAAACAAATGCAACAAACTAAGAAGACAAGAGAATTTCTTCAGTATAAATCAAAGACCTACATGTGAGAGCTAAAATTATTAAGCAATTAGAAAAAAATACAGGCATAAAATGTGAGAGACCTTAGATTAGGCAGTGTTCTCAAATTTGATATTTAAGCACAAGCAACCAAAGAGAAATAAATAAGTTAGACTTTATCAAAATGTAAAGTGCTTCAAAGAACAGTAAAAAGAAAGTAAAAAGATTACCTACAGAATGAGAGAAAGTATTTGAACATATATATCTAAGGGACTTCTATCTAATATATATGAAGAACAGTTACTACTCAATAATAAAAAGACAAATAATTCAATTTAAGCATTAGACAAATGGGACACTTCTCCAATGGGGATAGACATATAATCAATGATGTGAAAACTGTTGACATTACTCATCAAGGATAAGAAAATTGAAACCACAATGAGACACCCCTTATACCCTTTTGGATGGCTTTAATAAAATGGAATATAAGGGTCAGTGAACATGTGAAAGAATCATAACAATCATACACTGATGATGAAGGTGCAAGGTATTGAAGCTATTGTAGAAAACAGTCTGACAACACCTCAAACAAGTAAATAATGTTACCATATAATACAGCAATTTACTCCTATGCATATATTCAAGACAAATGAAAACATATCCACATAAAATCCTGTGCATGCATGTTTATAGCAGCATTATTCATGGTAGCCAAAGATAAAAAAATGTGGCACATTCAATCAGTGGAATTTATCTGATCATAAAAATGAATGAAAAAGAATGAAGCATAGATGCATACTACAACATAGTACAATGAATGAACGTTAAAAAATCTTGGCAAGTGAAAGAAATCAGTCACAAGAAATCACACATTACGTGCTTTCATTTATATGACATGTTCAGAATACGCAAATGAAACCATGCAAATCAGTAGACTAGTAGTTGTGTAGATCTGATGTGAAGGATAGCACTTAGCAGCTAAAGGATGTGAAATTTCTTTTTTAGACAATAAAAATGTTCTAAAGTTGTAGTGATGGTTGCACATATTGTGGCTATACTAAAACCATTGATTTGTACACAAAATGAGTGAATTTTATCATGTGTGAATCATCTCAATGAAGCTGTCATTTAAAATTTTTTCCAGGAGCCTATAAGCTTGAATAACAATTCTGTCATTTCCTGGATGAATCTCTATTCTCTTCGCTTAAAGATCCCAAAGAAGCAGTGTATATCACTAGCATTGTGTGGCTAGGGTAGAGGATTAATAGGAGTTAGCATTCTCTCAGATAAACTTAGACTAATGAGTACTCCAGTTGCTCTGTGGAGGTTAAGTCTCTGTTTCCATCTTCTTGACATTAACATTTCCCCAAATTCCTATGCCATTGTCCTTTTTTAATGTTCATTTCTGATCTCTTTCAGCCTGAAGGAAAATCAGATTGTGGAAAGATGTGTATGGGGTTTTATTCCCAAAGGAATCACCAATTTCTAAGCGAAACTGACCTGAGTTTCTGTCTCCACTTCACTCCCTTGAAAACTCAATGTTTCCTGTGTCCAAAATAGTCTAATACTTCAAACTGTGAAAAGTAACTTGAAAACCTGATATATATCATAAAGACTGACATACACATATAATTTATCCTTCCTCACCCTCCACATTAACACTTACTTCACTTATTACTTTGTCAGGGAAAACTTACTAGGGTCCAAGAAATGTTAATGAAGTTAATATTGCAGATTCTAGAATTTCATTTCTTACTCTTTTATTGTCAGGTATTTTAACCTCAATACCACATAATGTTTGCTACTATAACTTGAAATATCAGAACAAATATTATATTTTTGCTATTTCTATTTGTCCCTACAATTACATGATACAATATTTTAAGTGGTTAGATAAATCACACTATAAAATTAAAATAATTTTTAGAATTTCTCATGAATAGTTTTATTCCCTCCTATTTTTGCATATGTAACTTTATAAAGTTTTAACTATAACATGGATATAATTTATATTCAACTTGTCTCACTTAATGTATAATAATTTGATCACTCTCTTGCTTGGTCATTAAAATTATAATTATAAAATATCCTTGCATTGATCTATGGCAAAATCTTGGCAGCAGTTCTCCTAATATTCAGAGAATGTCCCTGTTCAAATTGTTATGACCACATCTAAGTCCAGATGGTCAGTTTTCTCAGTTATAAGTGCCTTTTTAACAAATGTGATTTTTCTCTGGTTCTTTTAACTTCTGCACTGATTAAATGAATGACTCATTTGTGCAATTTTGTTAACTCTTTTCTTACTTTTCCTTTCTTTTACACTGGAGGGAGAGAAACTAAGGTAAAATGACTGGCCAAGATCACAGTGAGATGGTGATAGGGATGGAATTAAAACAGTTTTATGAAAGTATGGGACAGGGATTCATGGCATCACTGATCTCTTTGGTGTTAGTATGATTAGGATTATAATTTTTATTTCTTGATGTGTTGATTACTTTTCTCTGGTTGCTGAGACAAAATACCTGACTCCCAAAAAGAAGAAAGGAATATTTTATTTAGCTCACAGTCTGTGGAGGTTTCAGCCCATAATCAGCTGGCTCCAAGGCAGGGTGGCACATGGCAGAAGGCAACAGTTCATGGTGACCGGAAAACAGCAAAAGCAAGAAGAGCAAAAAGGGAGGAGTACATGAGAAGACTCTTTCTGTCCCTTATACTGTATGTAGGCTATCCACCCTAGGATGAATGTAGCACTCACTCCCATAATCCCAGCACTGGACCATAAATCAGTCACAAACTCTAGAAGCCTACCCCCATGACTGAATGAGGCTTTGGGGGACATCTAGACACAAACATAACACTTGATGAGTTAATAACGACATGATATGAGTTTCATCCAAATTAACCACATTTCTGTGCCATTGGTTCAGTGATTGTTCTCCTCTGCCTCTGCTGCATTCCCTAGGAGAAATGAGATTTTAAGTTAATCACAGCATCATTTGCTAATACCCATGGTTTGAGTCTTGAAAAACAGTTTTATGAACTATGGTAATAGATATCGCATAGTTCCTATGTTTAGTACTTACTCTCTCCCCAGCTGTTGATCGTTACCCTGAACTCACTGGATTCTCCCACTTTGTATTCCTACTTTCAGAGGCTGTGTCATTGGGCCTACCTTCCATTTTGATGTTCCTGCTCTGCACTTTGGTGATGTTTCCTATGGTGAGTAATTTTCCATCTTAAACTTAGAAATTGGATAGAATTTTGTTTTGTCTCTACATTGGAAGAAGGAAGATTTACCAATCATCTGTTACTACTTTTTAAATAGATAACAGTCAAGAGGGTTAAGAATTGATCCTTTCTTTCTTTGTGGCAGGGCATTTGGGTGTTGTTTCCTAGCTCATATATGCAAGTGATAGTCATGTCCCAGGTACTAAGTACTGTCAGAACATGGCTGTCTCCCCTCTTCCAGCAGCAAGACATAGCACATCATTCTTCAGTTTGATACCTAAACACTCTACACTGTATTTAAATGCAGATTATAATTTGACAGCTGCACTGTACAGTGGGCAGTTTAAGGTAAATTGAGTGTGGTTTGGTTCAGGTGTTCCAGTACTCCAAGTTGAGGGCTCTACTATATATTTTGTTATGGTCTTCTCATTTGTTAGCTGCTCTGAGCCGTTTCTTCCTGTCTGAGCTTCCCTGTTAATAAAAAGATAGCAACATTAGCAGAAGCAATAGCAAAATCTCCATTTATTGGTTTTCTTGTGTTTTAGCCTCTGCTAAGTGGATTACATGCAGCATTGTATCAGGGACCTGGCCTAGATCCCCAATCTCGCAAACAAGTGTTCGACAAAGGCTTAAAATAAATGAGACAAGTGGTATAATTTTAGGGCTCCAGGAAAATCAAAACCCTCTGCAGAGATCGAGACTCTGATGACTAAGACAGACAATGTCTCTGGGAAGCCCATATTTATTCAAACAAAGAAGAAGTTAGAGTGAAAAATGCAGGAAACCTGAGCAGGATCTTGGGAGGGGTTTAAGGACCCCTCCAAGCAACAGACGATCCTAATTAAGGAGAACTATCCTAGGAGAAAATCTCCAGATGTCCTCAGCTATGGCCTGTCTTGCCCCCCAAGGCATCTCCTCATTGTCAGATGCCATGCCTGGGCCATGCCACAGCCCTGCATGTGTATTCAGCTTCAACAGCTTCAACAGTACTGTATTTAAACCTTTTAGCAATCCTATGTGGAGGTTCTACTTAATATCTTCAATTTAGAGAGGAATCCATGAGCTGTGAGACAGTTAAATAGCTTTCTAAGGTCACACAGCAGGAACAGAATTTGTATTTCACTTGACATCTGTCTAAATTCATGCCCAACAACAGGGATGATGTTACTCCAAAAAAGACAAAAATTTGTTCTTGGGTAATGAAAAAAAACCCTAAGTAAAACAGTCGTTCAGGATCTGCCAGAGTTTAGTATTACCCAACAGAATCTTATTCTTTAGTGTTTCATGGGGAGAATTTAAATCTAACTTATATCATGTTTGATTAATGTGTTTCAATTTAAAAGTAATTTACCTTTCTTTTTGCAAGGTAATAGTGAAAAAATGGTTGAGGAATTCCAGTTTCAATTCCTATTTCATAATCCTTTCTATTTTGTATTATTGCCTCACATTTGTCTTGCTTCATTTTAAGTAGGCCCATATACTTTGGAGAAAAATGGTTCTTTAGAAAATACTTACTCATAATGTCTTTGTCACTTACTATAACATTTGGGAGTTAGGATAGTTTTATTTATTCAGAACACATTAATTTATACAGTGACCCTCCCTGTATACAATATATGGCATAAAGTAGATACTATAAAAAAAAACAATATAAATGGAGTAGAAGTCCTATTCCTATAGGGTAAGAAAATGGCTGGAGGAGTTTGTACAAATTAGAATTGTAGATTTGAGTGATAGGCTCTTCTGAAGGAAAATAAATGCAAGCTTGGTCATCCAGTGGCCAATTAAGAGAGGCAGACTCTCTCCAGGGTGAATATGACTGGCGCACAGCATTTGTGCACCCACAACCTCTCCAGTTATCCTCCAAGTAGTGGACACTGAATCCAAGGGGCTGTCTGGACAACCGATGCATACCAGCAGCATGCTTTTCCCAGCATTGTGCTACAAAGCCCAGCACTGGAACATTCAGACTATGTGCTTTGTGTCATACTGCCCCGGGGAATGGGGGAGGAGAACAGAGCCCAAGGAAGCATTTGAAGTCAATTACTCCAGGAAATCTCATGCTTACTTGTCATCTGCATTCTGGTGTATAGCTCAGCTCTGAAGTGTTCGTGTAAGTGCTGTATGACAATGGTAAACCAATTATTGAGCCCAAAGAATATCTGAAACTCTCTTGTATTGAATTCTTAAATACATCAAGATCCCTAATATAATGCATCTCAGTGAAATGTGGTGAAGAGGAAGCATATGCCAAGTCCTCAAAATGCTGCATTTGTTTTTTAGTATTTATAGTATCCAGTATCAATGACCATAAATATATCAGCAAATACAGGGCCTTCAAAGCACAGGTATTAATTTTTAAAAGGGCTGCTTCTAACATAAATAGAATTCATGTTAGTGTGTGCCAAGTTGAGTGCAGGTCTCCAGTGATTTCCAGGTACAGTTTTTACAGTGGTGGGAGCAGAAGCCAGACTGTCATAGATAAAGATACTCAAAGAAATCTGTGTCTGGCAGAGTGCAAGCATTCTCTTAAATATACCTATGAGACAGATTTTGTTGATACAAAATTATCATCACCAGCCAAAAGGCTGCCGTGGTGGTTTTTAAATTTAAAAATAAATATATTTATTCAAGATATTTAATATGTTCCCTTTGTATGAGCCGTAGGTGCAGTATAACTTGGAGATTCTAGATGCAGCAGTGAAATCTCCCCCTGTCGCCTACCCTCCATCCCACACAGATTGGAAACCAGCATGAGACTAGAGACATGAACCAAAAGATCTGTGGCTTGATGTAGCTGAGATTGGAGCGTTGTAGAGATATGAAAGAATTAAGTACAACTTAAAACATTACATTGTGAGACTCTTCCAGCCTCCACCTGTCCCCTCCATTGAGCACACAAACCTTAGCAGTCAGGCATAAAACTTATCTATTAATAATTCACTAGTATTGAGAAATCTATGCAGAAAATAGCATAGCAAGCAAAAGAGGTAAAATATATGAAAAGTTAAATAGGAGAAATGAAAAATAGATTCATTTAAAAGTTCTAATGTTAACCTAATGGAATAGTTTTAGGAGAAGATAATGAAAATAGCTAAAAATCATTATTTGGAAAGATGGTGGCTGAGAATTTTTAATCTAAAGCAAAATCTTTGTCATTACTGTACACAGTCAGATAAAGTAATTCCAAACATAGAAATGTCATAGTGAAACATAAGAACATTGAAGCTAAAGAGAAGTCCTTGAAGGCTACAAGAGAGAAAAATTATATACAAAATAGTTTTGATAGCAGTCATCTATGGTAGCAATAGTAGCAAAAGATGGTATAATGCACTTTTAAAATTAATTGTGAGAAAATAATTGTTGGCCTAGAATTCTATGGTAAGAATAGAGCTTCTATGAGCATCTTTTTCCTCAAAGGTCTACCTCAAAATTGAACTGCAGGGTCAGTTATTATAAAGCTCGAAAGACATTTATTGATGCACTTTTCAAAGTAGTCTTTCTTCAGGCTGAAAGAAGGGAGAGATTCTGAGGGGGAGTTTTTAGAGAAGGCTTTTTGAACTTAAAGATGAGTTAATTTTTGACAACATTTAATCATTCTGCATGAAGCAAGATTGACTCAGATTGATGAAAGATTTGTAACCACATGGATCTTTTAGTTATTACTTCATAAAGCACGTAGTCTAAATTCCAAAGGGAGCTAAGCTGATCTGATAGACATCAGGACTAAAAGCAAAACTCTTTACCAAAGAACTCCAAGAGCCTCAGAGATCTTGGCTAATGTAAAATCCATAATTCTACTTTTGTGCTCTGCATTATCCAGTGATCATGAATTGTGAAGTTCTTGATCAATAGGCTAACATATTCTGAGATTCTTTATAACTCTTCTAGTGCAGGGTGATATCCCCAGGTAGGAAATTTATGGTCTGTAGCTTCCTGGTCAGAGTTGTGGCAGTGATCTTTCTGTACAGGGAAGTTCAAGCCCACCTGAGGAATTTGCAGACAATTACAAGCACATATTCTGAACTATGGGATTTGGGCACCATCTAAGTTCACAGTTGTCCTAGACTATTGACAGGAGGATGTGAGGTAGGAACCAGCCACTGTCCAGCTACAAAAGAGAAGGCTTCCTATTGATTCTTCTTCAGAAACCATCTTGTCTCTTCTTTGCTGGAATCTGTGGTATAATGTTTTGTCAAATATCTTAGATCTGGGACATAGTTGTAATGCTTGAGACCATGGAAGTGGAAAAAGATCCCTATGGCAGGCAATGTTTGTTTTTGAAATATGAATCTGAATTTTATGTCTACAATGTATTGTATATACAGTGTGTGTTTGCTCACCACCCATATTATGAATTATTTCTATTAATAACTACAAAAGAGCCATCTGATTTTGCATAATCATCTGCCAACACAGTTCCCTTTGCTTTATGGAGACTTTTATTTTGCTAGAAAAATTAGGAATCCATTATCTAAACTATCCAATGGATCACACAACAGTGCCTCCATTGTAACTTAATTTTTAATTTAATCTTACATGTTAGTTAATCAGCTTAATACTGTGTTTAGATAGGGGTTGTTCCTGAGTAGAGTGGTCATATTCCAAATGATATGCCATCTTTTTAAAGAATTGTAAATATTTTTGCTTTTAGCTTAATGATCTTCAGGTACTAATTTCTTCATGAATTCTTAGGGGCTTTTAGACAAGATAAAAATATGCATATTGTGGGCTGGGGATTTAGCTCAGTGGCATAAGCGCCTGCCTTGCAAGCACAAGGTCGTGAGTTCCATCCCTGGTACCAATAAAAAAAATGCATATTGAATGAGTATTGACTCTTCTGAGAATGTTGTTCTTTCAATCATTATGTAAGTACTGGGAGAAGTATGAGTTGCCTCTGTGAATCCTTAAACATTCTGCCAAGTCATGTTGTTAATTATTCCAAGAAAAGGCAAGTAAATATTGACCTTTCATCTAATAGATACTAAGTAAAGGGTGCTAAGTAGAGGTCTGTACTATAAAACACATTCACAATAGAACAGTACAACCAGGAATAACATTCATATTAATTGCCATTCAGTCTTTTGCTAATATCCCCTTCCCTTAGGTTTCTTGACAAGCAATATGAAATGTATGGATAGTAATATAAGGAATTGTTCTAGCTAGATTATAAACGGTTTTATTCTAATGAAAAACGTATGGCTTCAAGGAAGTAGTCTGAGCAATGGTTTTGGACATACACTTTTTGTAATATGCCCTATTTTAGTAGAAAATTTAACCCATCAGTGATCAGGTAAAATAGTGTAAGACATCTACAGTTTCAAGAGCCATTGTCAGTCAAGTTCAGGAAAATGAAATAGTGCAATTACATGATTGCAAAACTGACCTTTTAGCAGTTCTTCTGGACTATCCAAGAATAACCCTTCAAGAGAAGGTTCTTCAAAAGACCAACTGTATATTATCACAGCAGGGTTCAAGGAAGAAGAGAGAATTGGCATCCAGTAGAAATAAGCACTTGTGTTATCTTATGGTTATAGATAGTTTTTGTTCTGGAAGTGGCTGCAGAGACAGTGACCACTAAGGGAATCCAAAATAGGGCCCCAATATATTTCTTTCCTGGCAAGGAAGATCCATATCTCTAAAGAAAGGAACACAAGTCTCTCCAGGCCAAACACAAGAAGACTGGTTGTAACGTGACAAAGCAGCTTTGTCTGAGAGATGTGGAAAGTTGGTATTGATATCTGGCTGTCTCTAAAGCAGTTCACTGAGTTCAAGACTCTGTCATCAACCCAGAGCTCATGAGTCTCACATCCAGAACTAATTTTATCATATCTTGGCATTCTCTGGGTCATACTGCAGCAAAACCATACTGGCTTCTCCTTTCTTACATTGGCAAATAAAAAGAGCAAGCATGAGATGGGTAGCATGGCACACACCTATAATCCCAGCACCCTGGGGGTGCTGAGGCAGGAGAATCACCAAGATTGAACCCATCTTGGACAACATAGTGACATAGTAAGACCATGTCTCAAGAAATAAAAAAGGGCTGGGATGTAGCTCATAGAAAGGCCCCGGAGCATGAAGAGGTTAAAAAAAAATCAGTATTTATTTGTGAAATATATGAAAATATATTTCTTTGAGATGACTTAATATACTACTAATAAAGACTGTTTCTTTGGAAGGGCCTAGGTAACAATCAAGTGGATTGTCTCATATCCACAGTGTATGCTGGTACACGGTAAGTGCATTATAGGTATTCACTAGGTGAGCACATAAAATGCACTGACTGCTTGTGTGCTTGAAAACTATATCTAAGGCAATTTGGAGTTAAGTAGTGATGAGCTGAATAAAACATGAAGAAGGTTGGACAGTTATTAAGGAGGCTGATGGCCAAGGTAGCCTAAGGGGGGCCTTTATTTCTCACCTCATATTTTGTTTCCCAGGATTTCCTCATACCTTGATGTGTTCCCTCAATAATACATCTTTGGTCCCCATGACCTTCAAACTGCGCATCCCTAGGGATGGCGGTGACCTGAAAAGTACCCCAAGTTGTGAACAGGCTTCAAACAACAAGAGACTGTCTGGGACCAGTGAAGAAATACACGCAGTGAAACCAAAAGAATTCACCATCACCCCCACCTGCGGCACCATTCGCTCCCAGGGATTCGCTGCTATCAAGGTGAAGTACAGTACGTAGCTTTCCAGCACACGCAGCCCAGCCTAGCAGCCAAACTCCAAGCAGACCTCACCTGGGATTCTCTCTCTGCCCAGTGGCAGTGGAAGGGGTGCTTGTCAGGTCACACAGGGAAGCGGGTCTATGGGAAATAACCCTGACAACAAAGGAAACCAGACACAGATACGTTCTGTGGGGGAAAAAAATTGACGTGGGTCCCGGTGGATTTCCATTCATCCAGATGCTAGAGCAGTGGCTTCTATGTTGTGTCTAGTGAAACCACTGCTCTATACAGACAGTCCACACATCAGTACCAACAGAAAACAGTAGAAGAACTCACCAGGAATTAGATTCTTCTTTCTTAATATTGGATCCTTTATAATCAATAAATATCCAGATTTATGCCAAAGATGACACCCAACTTTTTCAGATTTGCAGTACCAATCTGGGCTTCACAGAGGATGTGGCTGCAGTGTTTCTAAGTAAGAACAGTGTTCTGTTCTTACTCCCAGGGAAACGGCAGCGAGGAGCTTGCCCATGCGGCCCCAACCCCACTTTTGTTCTTGGTCTAAAACTGGGACAATCCAGTGCCTTAGTTATGGCCTCCTGATGCCACCAGCAAACTTCTGCACAATTAACTGAAAAGGGTTTTAGTATCTTCCCTCCCTTTTGCTTCTCCACACAATGAGGTCTAGCAATATGGAAGGCTAGTCCACTGATGATTGTATGCTTTCTGGGAAAAGAAACAGTAAGGTTTCACAGGTAAGGCTGGTCATTTTCTCTTTAGTTCCTACCATCGGATGTTTAGTCTAGTTACCATGTTATTCCCCACATTTGCTTTAAATGTTTCTCACTATCTCACCTCGGATCCACTCATCTTTAATCTTTCAAGTCCAGTGAAGTTTGGTGATATCATGTATCTTACATCCCAGGATTGCTAGCTGTGACTTTCCTGATGGAAAATGCTGCTGCAATGGAATTTTTCCTTCTTATACTTAATAATGCTCAGCCATCATGTTCCCTGTCTTTCCTTTTGCTTCTCCTAGATAATGCAGGAAGATTTTAAAAGACATACTACGGTATCTCTCCAGCAATCTTCTGCCAAAATGGCTTGCCCTTCTTCCTTGTAACCACAGCTCAACTACATAAATAAAGAGTTACAGCCTTGCCAAGTCCTCTGCTTTTTGCCAAATCCAACAAGGTGTCTTTCCAAGTCACTGACTTCACCTTCACTTTCTTTTTCCTTCATATTTGAAAAAGCTTTTTCCAAGCTTCGGTTTCCCTCCTGGTCTGCACTTCAGCCAGGTCTGTGTGGACTCAAATTTGCATCCAGTGATTCCCTTTGCAACCAAAAAAAAGTTTTAATTAGTACTTGATACATAATTTATAGATTGAAAAGCCTTAACCCATGCCAGAAGCTCTTTTCTACTTACAAGTATTTATTCCAGT
This sequence comes from Dolichotis patagonum, assembly GCA_004027295.1. Lineage (NCBI taxonomy): Eukaryota > Metazoa > Chordata > Mammalia > Rodentia > Caviidae > Dolichotis > Dolichotis patagonum. Next base: position 40,709 of record PVJX010005331.1, read on the forward strand.
ACAAATCACTTTAAGGCAATTAAAAGTTGTAACAAGGCTTTCAAATACTAAATATAAAGTTTTAAAACAGCAAATAAAAGCATTGAATAAGCTGTTTTGGTCAGACATTGTCCTCGATGGACCTTTCTTTGGAGCATTCTGTTTTCCACTCTAATAATAGGAGGCAAGATTTTGGTTAAAAAAAAAAGATTAATTTTTATGCCTTTTTCTGGAACTAACAGTTATTTTCATTTATTTTGATATAAAAGAAATTTTATTGTAATGTTTTTTCAGTACATTGAATTTTTATAATTTAAATAATCCAGAGGTATAAGAAACAATTTCAACTGCAATAATTAAAGATTTTTATATATTGCTCATCCTTCATTGTCATCCCCTGTCGCCTTGGGTGGATGTGTAGCTTCTTTGATAAAACCACCTCAAAAATGAGAAAATTGTACAAAAACCTCTTGGTTTCTAACCTGGCCTTTGGAAGTACTCAGCGGGCCCTGACCCTGCAATGTAACTTAATCAACTGAAACATGTAAAATGTCAGACATACATAAAGCACCCCTTTTAGAACAGCAATTTCTCACCTTTTCCTTTCCAGGTGACTTTATGCTCCAACACTGTGCAGAAATACGAGCTGGCACTGGTTGTGGACGTGGAGGGCGTTGGGGAAGAGGTGCTGGCTCTCTTAATCACAGCCAGGTATCACTCACCTGCTTCCTCTCTTCCAGAGTCCCCATGAGCCCCGGACTGGGCTTTTGACCAGTAAACACTGGATTTATTCTGTCTTCCTGGGAAAGGAAACAGAATCTGATATTCAAAAGCACAAAGCTCTCAAATAACAGAAGTTTGCAAAGTACCTTTGGTGGAGACACAAAGCATTGCGTGTTTCGCAGCAAACAGTGCTGTCTATGGGTCTGACTTTCAAGGTCTGAAACAAAAAAGGTGTTAGCAGGAGGAAGTGATAAGTTGCTGGTTTTTTTATTTTCATCTTTCAGTATAGAACTGCAGAGTCATGCAGCAGAAAAGCACTGCTCTCGGTCCTACTGTGGAAAATCCATGTAGCTAGTGTCCGTGCTCCAGGACACTGTTACTGTGACTCAAATTGTAGCTGTGAGTGGCCTCTTAAATGAGGCTTGTCTCCTATGATATAAATGCCTCAGAGCCATCACCAGCTTCTCTATTTTAGAGGCACAGCAAGGGGCTCTGCAGTCAGAACAAAATCCTGCCTCTGCCATTGGTTGACCAGGTCTCACTGGCCAGTTACCACCTTCCTAGGGGAAATGGCAATGAGGGAAATGATGTCACCTACTAATGATGATATGATCCTAAATAAAATCATGGGCCCACTCTCTCCCCGAAGCAAATGATGTCCAGAACTTGGACTTTAATGCATGTGAATGAAAATGCTGGATATAGAAAAGAGATTAAATACGATAGTAAAACTAATCATGCTAATCCATGTCTTTAGCATTCAAGTGTCACATGAATTTTAAACAGGGTATAGATAGGATGGTCAATGGTGAAAAAATAACACATCATTTCATGTGTTATGAGTGTAGCTGACAACAAATAACGAGCCTAAAGAACATACCGTGTTGCCTTCATCTATTTAGTATTCCTTCAAAACTTAAATTACTTTTGTGATTAAAGTCAGCAAAACACTAATCTCAGACCTATATCCGAGTTTGTCTTATAGACTGATCTTCTGTGTCTTTTCTATGCATCTTTATTCTGATATTTTTCAGCCCCTTTACCCTGCAGCTATCAACAAGAAACACTGAATTTAAAACATATGGGCTAAAGAAGCTATGAGTTTACTACTAATGTAAGCCCTGTAGCCCTAGTGAAATATTATAAACCCTTCCAGCCACCATGTTTCAAGCAGCAAAGGATTAAAAGTCATTGGGCCAACTGACAGTTTCCATTCTAGCTAAAAATGAACATCATCTCATGCTCGATCACACGCTTTGGGCCCTTTCATGTCCGTACTTTCAGTGTAACCCGTAGGAGCCGCTCAGCGGCAACAGAAGTGTTGCTTTTGCAACTTGCACCTAAAAGGACTCTGTCAGGAAGCCAGCAGTGACAGCTTACCATGCCCTCACCGCAGGTCACCTCCTCTCACGAAGGACTCACATGGCACTAAGCCGTGCCATCTACTCACATTTCTTCCTAGATCCCCCTTGCCACCCTAAGAAGCACTGCAATGCCAGTGTCCATGCCTGGACCTTCATTTTACCTGTGAGAGAAGGGGGACTCGGTGAGAGAAAGCAGATGGCTCAAGGTGCCACAGGTGACACTCAGTAAGGTCAAGATTGAACCTAGGTCTGTCTAATTCAAAAGCCAGTAATCTCCATCCTTAAACTGTACGTTGCAACAGTGACATAGGGCAGGTTAGACACTGGGAGCTACAGATGCAGAATAAAACCCAGGTCACCTAATAACAGACCAACTGCAAATGCAGAGCTTCAACTCCTCTCCCAGTACACACAACTGTCCCTCCCTCTCCCCAGCCCCTCCATATTGCGGTGCCAGTTCTGGGCTGATCAGCTGCCAGAACCTACTCATCCAAGACAGCTGGTCTGCATAGGAACTAGAATTATTACCATTATTTAGATGATGTGAGCTGTCACTAGTCCCAGGGGACTTTCTGACTCGTCCAAAGTGTCACAGCTAGTTAGGACCCCATGCTGGTGGCACTGGCCCTGTTTGACATGGAAACAGACCCACTACCCTAAGGAACTTGCACCATGGGGCCCTGTGTCAAAAGAAGGCCGAGCTGAAAACCAATGCAGATGTTAGTCATTACCCACAAAAGATAGCTGATGAAGAGTTCTGCTTCTTCTAGGCTTTTTTTTAATTAAAAAGTGGTTGCCTGGGGGCTAAGAGAGAGAGATGACAGGAGAAAAGATCTGAAAATGATTAATGTAGGTATTAGAGAAAACTGCTATGTGACAGTGACAAATCTGTTTAAGACTGTATTCTCCATATGTAAACAAACTCTCTGTTTTGAATTATTTAATGGGCTCCTTTGAACAGGTGTGTTGTACCTACCATCCAACTAGTTAAGACAGAGGTGGACTTTGGGCTCTGCTTCCTGAACTACCCATATGAGAAAACTATCCAACTTGTCAACCATGATGCCCTCCCAGGATGCTATGAGGTCCTGCCTCCGGTGAGTTACTTTATCCTTCTTCAATGCTGGTTTTTCTTCCATTGGAGGCCCTGTTGAGAAGGAGGCATCCTTCTGAAGAGCCATGTTCCTAAACACATGACCTTATATCATTCTGATTTTTAACCCTCACATAAGCTGGGGATAAGGTTATAAAGCCACAGCTGGATTGCCATCTGCATGAGTGAGCAGCTGCAGGTGTAAACAGTTGTTAATTTCCCAGGGAAATTGCCCCTGATAAAGAAGAGAAAGTGTCAATTAAGCCAACATACAGACGTGCACCTGCAGATAATTGCCTGGGAATTAACCAAGCCTGGGAAATAAACTATGAGTTTTAAGTTTGCCCATGGCTGTGATTTGATCAGCATCACCAATATGTAGCAATTCAATGTTTGTAAATGAACTTTTTTGTCCAAAAGGCGAGAGATAATACAAAAAGAGAAAGGAGGGATTATGTGTTAGTGTCCTAATGAAATGTATCTCTCTACACCTGGCTACACCTGGCTACACCTGGCTAGGTAGGAAACTAAGCAGTTCGTGTACACACAAAAGATTCAAGGACTTATACAGTCTAAACTAATGGAAGGTTGCTAATGAAAGTTACAAAGCACGCATTTGAATCTAAATTTTGGTTGTATAAGTACAAGACTCCAATATAAGCTCATGTGAAAAGCCAAATCAGGGGGCTACTTGGCTTCACATTCAGTGTCAGTTAAAAGAGCAGTAAGGAGATCACAAGTCCTATGCAGAGTTAGACTGCATCAGAAAATCACAGCTCCGGGAAGGGACAGGCAGACATAGGTCAAAACATAGCCAAAATTTTGTCTTCGGATCCTGGCATTGTACTTTTTTTTTTTAATTTAAAGAGAAGGAGAAAGAAAACAAACAAACAAACAAAACAGAAAGAGGGTAGCAACAATACAGAATTCCAAAGGGGAAAGAAAAAAAAAGAACAACAACCACAACAAAAACAAAAACACTACGAAATCGCCACTTGATAAGTTACATACTGTCATCATTGGAAATAGTTGCTCAAGTTGCAAAGTTAAAACATACAAAGTACACATTCAAACAATGAGCCTGTTAATGGTTCTGCACAACATTCTAACAAAAACAGTAATATGGACATCTATCTTACACACTTAAACACACATGCAGTTATATCCTTTAGTGCACTTTCTTTTCCTCTCTTTTTTACAGTAGCAATTACACATTTTGGGTTTCATTACTCCTACAGTTCTTATTACTTTTTACACTAGAGAAACAATGTGATATTTATAAACATGACTCTTATTTATTTCACTAATGAGGATAGTCTCAAGCTGTCCCCATTTCCCTATGAAGGCCTCAAGATCATCCTTTTTATAGCTGAGTAATATTCCATTGTATAAAATACCACATTTTTTCATCCACTCTGGCATTGTGCTTTTTAATGGGAACTTGAAAACTTCACTGTCTTGAGAGTGACAAAAATGTGATTGATGTCATCTGCAGATCCAAGTCATGAGAGGGGCCGAGTCAGGTGTTTGATCTGGAGCAGAGGGATTTAGGGAAGGAGAGCAACTTCTTAATAGTCGAAGAACTCTTCTGTAAAAAAAAGGAACTTAGGGTCAAATGAAGCAATATCTGTATCTTAGGGCTGAAAATAGGGTAAGACACTTGCTTTGGGAAGAAAATTTAAGGGGGAGCCAAACAGTTATCAAGATACAATATTTTCACATCATATTCTAAGAAATCAAAATTAATTTAACAACCCATAAGGGTTGTTAAACACCAACCCTTGGGTGAAGATAAGATCTGTGTTGCTAGGTTTCTTTTGCCTCAGTCTCCAGTGGGGCTCAGCATAGCAGTCTGCACAGAGAGATAGAACAGTGCAGCTAGGACATGCGAGGCCTCACCAGGAGCAGAAAGAGTAGGAGATGCTCCAGAACAGTAAGACCTGCACACACTGTCTCCTGAGGAGCTGAGGTCCTTAGAAGTATTTCTCAAGAGTTACTGAAACTTGGCTGGGCACGATGGCACATGCCTGTAATGCCAGCACTCAAAAGACTGAGGCAGGAGGATCTCTGTGAGTTCAAGGCCATCCTGGATTCTGTAGTGAGCTCAAGCTCAGCCTGAATTGCACAACAAGATTCCCCCCACTTCCAAAGAAAAGAATTACACAAAGCTACAAAATTATTTTATCATGGAATCTTTTTAAATGATTGTTGCATAAAAACTAGTAATGTGGGACAGAAGGGCATTGTGAGGACCACACATGAGGGAATGCTGGATGACATTCTTTCCTTCATTTATTCATTCATTAGTCATATGAAAAACACATACGAAGTACATACTTTAGGCCAGAAAGTGGATATGTACAGAGGAGGCCATTCCCTAAGAAGTTTCCCATCCAGGAAGAAGGTGGGCATGCAGATGGTTACAGCGCAGCCCAGAGCACCATGGAACAAAGGATTTCACATGTCCTACAGCTCTGGGGGTACCACAGACAGGTCACAGGGAACAGCATGCTAAGAAGAACCATAAATGTACAGGGTTGGAGGTGGGACAGCATCCTGCTCTCAGGGGGTGCTGGTGGCCTGGGCCCTCTCAGTGGAGTATAGTGGGGCAAGGTGAGGGGAAGCAAATCACGAAGGTGTGGAGGGCCAGGTTAGGAACTCAGCAGTGGAGGGCCGTTGTCCCAAACTCATCTGTGTTGTGTCACTTCTGCATCTTGTTGTGCTGGGAAACATAGAGTAGGAACCTTATACATACTTCACTTAACCAAGCCTCTTTTTTGTCTGCATTGAAGTGCTCAACCCCAGTGCCTTGCCTGGTCAATGACACATTTCTAAAGAACCACCATGGACTCAGAATGACACTTTTTTTTCAAAATTATAGGCTCATTGGAAGGCTTGCTTCCTGCAGGCAAGCAATGCAAGCAGGGAGACACAGCCAGATAAGCCCCATGCACCCACAGGCCACCATTGGAGACCCTTGCTTCCTTAGAGCAGCCAGAGCCCACTGGAAGAATCAGACAAAGACACCCTTGCATGCCTGCCACTACTGGGGGAGTCTCAGTGTAGACATACAGGCTGAGAGAAGCAACTACACCACCACACACCCCTGGCCATCAGAGAAGCCCAAGTGTAGCTGCACAGTCTAGACAAGCCTGCCCCATGCCCTGCTACCTCTCTGGGAACCTGGGGTCAGAGACACTCAGGTGCCTGTCCCATTCCCCTACACTATAGAGGGGCAGCCAACAGGGGAAGTTCCTGGAACCCCAACAACCAGCTTTTTGGAAAGAACCCAAGAAAATGTCAAAATGAAGGAGCAAAAGGCAGTCTCAGACCTCCAGCCCACACAGAGCAAGTCTGCCTGTATGTCTACACTGAGATACAGTCATAGAAGAAGATGGAAGTAACACATCTGAAATCTCCAAGAGGATAGCAACTAAAGTAAAGAAACAGCTTCATGAGATTGTAAAAGTAATCAGATCAGAAATATTGTCTCAAGTAAAAGAAGAAATCACAACCATAATGAAAGAATTGCTGAGCATATCTAAAGAAGACATAGATAAAAAAGAGAAGAGGAAAATGATAGAAACCTTGAATTAACAATATAGAAAAGAGTTGCAATGCATGAAACAGATTCAAAGAGATATCCATGAAATTAAAAAGTTGTTCAAAAGTTGGCAAAATCACTTGAAAGAGAATAAAGGTAGACTTTCAGACCTTGAAGACAGATGGCAGCTAGCAATTATGAAAGGAAAGATCTCTTAAAAATAACAAGGAACCAGGAAATAACAATTCAATGGCTGCAAGATGACACAAAAATTATTTAAGAATGATAGGTGTCAGCAAAGAAGCAGAGGTCAGCGCAAATGAAATAAAAAGACTATTTACAGAAGTAATAGCAAAAAACTTTCCAAACATGGGAAAAGGATCTGGCATACAGATAAGTAAAGCATATAGACTTGCAACTAGCCATAATCAAAATAAATATACACCCAGACATACAATAATCAAGAGTTCAGAAATTCAGTACAAGAATAGAATATTAAAGAATGCAAGAGAAAAAAAAGCAGATCACCTATAATGGAAAACTCATCAGAATCACGGCAGACTTCTCACCACAAACCATCAAGTCAAGAAGAGTTTGGAGTGAAGTGTTTCAAATCCTGAAAGAAAGCAAATTCCAACTCAGATTGATGTACCCTGCAAAATTCTTTCAAAAATTGATGGAAAAATAGGATACTTCCATGACAAAGAACAACGGAAGGATTCATGACCATCAAACCAACCCTACAGAGAGTGCTGAAGGGTATTCTCAAGAGAGATCAAGATGACCATGGCTTCAGGAACAGCAGCAGAGAAGGATCACCAAACAGGACAGGAAGCTGAATGAAGGGGAAAAGCGGAGGGCCATCAGCAAAAGGATAGTGTGGCAGAGATGAACCAATGCATGCCAGTTGTAACCATTAATGCAGATGGCCTCAATTCACCAATAAAAATAAACACAGGGAGAGTGGATGAAGAAACAAGATCCATCAATATGCTGTATACAAGAAATGCATTTAACTTAAAAAGAAATTCATAGACTGAAAATCAAAGGAGAGAAAATAATTGTTCCACATGACAGGAGACCAGAAAAAAGCAAGGATAACTTGCCCATCAACCACAGAATGGATAAGAAAGATATGGTATTTTCATATAATGGAAAGCTCCCCAGCTATAAAATAGGGTAATCTCAAGGTTCTTGTAAGTAAATGGATGCAATTGGAGATCATGTCCATGGGAGAATTGTTTTGAACTCAAATGGGTGAACACTGAGTTATCTGCCTAGCATAAAAAACTGAAGGAGTTAGTGGGATCCAAAAAGCACAATAGGTATTATGAAAATGATATGAGAGGAAACACCTAGGAAGGGAAGATGGTAACCGCTGTTAATTTCTTATTGCCTTGTCTTGAACTCTTACACTATTTTCATAATTTTGTTAGATTAGGTTTTGTTCCGTCACGTTTTGTTAGATTTTCTGTGTCTGATGATATGGGCAGCTATTTTGAAGATAACAGGATGTATTATGGTAACTATTGTTGGTTTCCTATTATCTTGTTTTGAAGTCTTTTAATGCTTTCATTCTTTTGTTTAATTGGTTTTATTCTGTTTGATTTTATTATGTGTGATGGTATGAACAGCTATTTTGAAGAAAATGAGACATTATGGTAGCTATTATTGATTTCCTATCATCTTGTTTTTAAGTCCTATCATGCTTTTATTCTTTCATTTTGATTGGTTTTAGTCTGTTGTGTTTTATTTGATTTTATTATGTGTTATAGTATGGTCAACTATTTCAAAGAAAACAAGAGACATTATGGTAGCCATTGTTGATTTCCTATTGTCTTGTTTTGAAGTCTCTTAATGCTTTCATTCTTTTATTTTGATTGGTTTTATTCTATTTTGTTTTGTTTGATTCTATTGTGTGAGATAGTATGGACAGCTATTTTGAAGAAAACAAGAAACATTATAGTAGCCATTGTTAATTTCCTGTTGTCTTGCTTTGAGGTCTGGTGTTGCTTGCATTGATCCATTCTGAATTGCTTTGTTCTGTTTTGTTTTATTTTATTCTCTGTAAAATAAAAAAGGTATAAAAACAACAATAGGCTGTGTCCCACCCACACACCGCTCACTTACCCCTCTGGCTTCTCTCTCTCCAGGTGTGTGAGGACCCACTGGCTGTGCTGCTTTCTACCACCTCGCCCTCCGGGGTCATCTCCCCCAACAGCACTGTGCACATACCACTGGCCCTGGAGACCCGGGTCACCGGAGAGCACAAGGCCACAATTTACATCTCTGTCTTTGGAAGCCAGGACCCTCCTTTGGTGAGAGCCAGTTTTCAGAACCACAGTTGAATTTTCTGTGCTCCTTACCAAGCCTTTTGTGCTTCTTCCTTTAAGACACACCCCAAGTTTGCATACCTTCCAGTTGTCTGTAGTTAGAGTTTTACGTTTTCACTCTGCCACGGTAAAATACAAATGTGGTATTACTTAGGGAATGTGTGGAAACATCAGAAAGTATCCACATTTTATAGCAGTTGATCTTAAGCCTAACTGGAGCATCCGAAGCACATGCACACATGCACATGCACACACTCATTCACACCTATAGGACCTCTCTCCTGGGGCTAGCACATCTATGTGTCATCAAGCTTCTCAGTTGTTCCCAGTGCAAAGCTGGGCTTGGATAGCACTAAGTTTATCACACGCAGCCTATGAGTTCAGTTTCATTCACTACTCCCTCATCTTTTCCTATGCATTGACCACAGTAATCATAGCCCATATCAATCTACCAAAGCTGTTCAAAGAAATAGTTTCTCTGCAGGTTAGTAAAAGAGAGACAGGAAAAGCTCTCTGCTGCTCGAGCTGAATTGAAGAATAACTCTTCAATCTTCAAGGAAGTTGCCCAACAGGCTATATATGTCCCTAAATGTTTGGTTTACTTGGGAAATGGGTGAGATCAACTCACATTTGTTTGAAATGATTCTGATTGTTTAGAGAGTATAATAAACTATGGTTTCACTTTTATCTCTTCGGTATAAGATGCTATAGATCCTGACTTACAAAGCAACATCATAAAGCAAAACAACCCCTAAACATGCCACCAGTCCAGAGCCTCTGCTGGGCTCACTGCAATACACTCTACCCTGCTCAGAAGCTACACATGACAGGGTAACCAGGGCTTTACGGAAAAGGGCCCACCTTCTCAGGCAGTAAGAACACAAAGTGGATTTCAGTTGCCAACCTGCACAGCTTTGTGCAGTGGTCCTGCCTTGTCACACCACTGCTAAAGTGACAGAACTGAGACTCAAATCCAGCCACATCTAACTCCAAAGCACCTGCCCATAAGTGCTCTTGAGGCTGAAGTATTACACGGGGCACAGGTACCCAGTTTGATTTTTCTTCAGTGCACAGCTCTGGGCTGATCCAGGGAAGCTGACCGCCCTAAGGGAGGAATTCTGAGTTTCAGTCACAGGTCTGACCCTGCATGGCCACCACTGTGTCTCTCCAACCATGACGCACAGTGGGAGGGGATATGAGTTCCCAGGAGCACCCTTTGATGCCCCAGCTTTCTATCAAAGGGGTGGCTAGCACTTCTGTTTTTATTGACTTTAGAGACCAGCTCTTTTCAGTAGGTCCTGTTCTTTCTCTTGCATAAAACACAGGTCTGTCACTTAAAGATCACTGGACAAGGCCCAGTTATCTTCGTGCATCCCACTCAGGTCGACTTTGGCAACATCTATGTCCTACAGGATTCTTCCAGGATTCTCAACCTATCTAACCAGTGCTGCATTCCTGCATTTTTTCGGGCACACATGGTGAGTAAGTTATAGACCATCGTCACGTGATGAAAGCAAGATTCGTGTATTTAAACTGTTAAACCACATCAACCCCATCCTCAGCTCCTCTTTATTATAATCTTTTTGTTGGGTAAAGAAATAAAATATGCATGTATTTTGGCAAAAAAAAAACATATTTCATATAATCCCATAATAGGAAGATGTATCAAGGGAGACCAGACTCTGGAAAAACACTTTTTACATTTATCTCTAGCTGTAAGCACTTCCTCTAAATTGACTCTTTTGTGCTGCAAATTTGTCAGTGTGGTTATTCTTTGTATTCTCACTTCCTTCTGAGTATTTTAAAGTAGTTTATTAAAATGCATGAAATGCAATAAGATAGTATTTGCTAAAAATGGAAATTAAAGAAAAGACAAAGATATATGCAAAGATAGATGTATTTTTAAATGAATTGGTTTAATGTCTGTGTGTTTCATAAATCTGCTGGTCTCCTATTAGCAAATTTTTTTTTTTAATTTTTGCAGAAAAACAAATACTAGAAGCGATGGGTGGGGTTTTTTTGTTTCATTTTTTGTGGGGTTTTTTGTTTTGTTTTTGTTTTTCTTGTAGAATTTAGGAATTTCTGGCCTAGTAATTGGAAGTATCTTTAGTCTATCTGTTGTTGTTGTTGTTGTTGTTGTTGTTATTGTTGTTGTTTTGAGACAGGATCTTGCTGTGTAGTTCAGGCTGTTCTTGAACTCACTTTGTAGTCCAGGCTGGTTTGGAGCTCGTAGTGGTCCTCCTGCCTCAGTCTCCCAAGTGCTGAGATTACAGGTGTGTGCCACCACACCCAGTCCAGTATCTTTAGTTTTAGAAGTAGTGCTTTAAATTTAAATTTTTTACTCTCATAGTCCTATTCCCAAATTACTACATTTGAATTCATGAGAGCTAAGATTTAGTTTTAGCATTTTTCAAATATTTCTGAAGTTACTATCAGAAAGGATAAGATTATGGTTCTTGCTGACTTGTGATAGCTCAGGAGGCACTGATCCCAATTAGCAACTATTTGTTCTTATCATCAGTTATCTTACTATCCCTTTTCCTTTCTGTTTATACAAGAAGCCATTCTTCTACACAGTTCCTGCTCTTTTCAACATAAATTTCTGGCACAACCCTTGTCTTGCTCCATCCAGCGTTTTGTGGATCTTGAGTAAATAATATTGTTTAATAGTGCTTAGAGAAAAGGTTCATAGAGAAGACACTTCACTACTTTTTACCAGTTAGCCCACGGAGGCATGAGGTAGAAATCATGAGGCACTGCTTAGGAGCTGGTATTTTCTGGCCTGGTGCAGAGTTAACAGCAGAAGAGGAAAAGCATTAGTACCTTCCAGACCCATTGGGGTGCACACCAGAGAGACTGTGCATGGGTACCCCAAGGCATCGTACAAACACATACAGCACCCTTGCTGTCATTGTCAATGTCTCAGGATTATTAGTAACATTCGGTACATTTCAAAAACCAAAAAGCACCTCCCCTCCACCTTGGTATCTATATTGAATGACCCAGCTGGCTTGTTAAAATAAGACCTTTTGTTTTCCACTAAGATTTCACAATTCCATCTTTTATTTCCTTAATGTTCCTCAAATCGGCAAGCACTAGTTCCAGACAGTCAAATGTGATATAAATGATCTACTGTAGGATGTGTTTTTCCCTCCATCTGCTCTTGGAAAACCAGTATTTACGGAGTTATAGCATAAAAGTGATTTCAACTATAGTTCATGGAGGTGAAAATTAAACTCCTTTCATATTTCAGCTAGGATTTTTGTTGTATGTCCCAGAAAATATATATTAACATTCTTGAAATTGAACTATGCTAACTCAGAAGCCAACTGGAGTGGAAAGAAACTGAAATATCATTTATCAAATTTTGACTCAATGTGCAGTATCACACCTTTCAATTCATTCTTACAGAAGTTATCAAGCATTAGGAAAGAATTTCAAGTGATAGCTGCCTGTTCCCTAGGTAAGCCTACTGTGACTTCAGGTACTATGTCTTTTTTCTTTTCTTTTCCTTTCTTTTCTTTTATTTTTTTTCCTTTTCTTTTCTTTTCTTTTCAAGAGAATAAAACCAAGCAAAATAAAGTTTGATAAAGCCAATCAAAACAAACCATTGTGATACAGGACTTCAAAACAATATGAAATCAACAATGGTCACCATAATACCTCCTGTTGTCTTCAAAATAACCGCAGATCCCTTCAGACATAGTAAAAATCAAACAAAATAGAACAGAATAGAACCAATAGAAACAAAATAGTGAATGAAATAAAAGACTTCAAAACAAGACAATAATGAATCCAAAATGGCTACTATTATATATCCTGCCATCGCTGAAATACACCATCAGATATAACAAAACTAAACAAAACAAAACAATAAAACCCAAACCAACAAAACAGTGAAAATGATACAGAACTTCAAAATAAGATAATAGGGAATTAACAATGGCCACCACCTTCAGAAGGATATAGATCCCCACTAGATGCCACACTGTGTACCATTATCCTCTGAATAAATGATGAGACCACTGGCCCTAGACCTGCAAAGTCAGTGAAACATCAGATTTTATTTCATCTCAATAGCTATCATTGCAGCCTGTGTTTCTCCAGATCAGCTGGTTGCTTATGCGGGGAGGGGTCTTCTTGTTCCCCAGCCTGCACGCAAGAAGGGGTTGGGGTCTGGCTGTCCCCCTGGTAGTGGTGGTTTTTTCTTTTCTTTTCTTTTCTTTTCTTTTCTTTCTTTCCTTTCCTTTTTCTTTCTTTTTCTTGCTGGCTGCTTGGACAGGAAAGGTCACTCTCTGTCCTCTCTTGGCTGTCAGTGAACATCATCCCTCCCCAGACAACAGCCCCCACAGTCAGCCATCTTTTGCACTCAGCCTCCTGCGTGGCCATGCATTGCGGCCACCACTGTTATTAAATTTTCCCTCAGCAAGAAACATCTTTTTGATACCAGAAGGGCAATCAGCCAGGAGATGGGAAGCTGGAAACCACCTTCACAGTGACATTGGGGAACTCTGAAACTCAGAACCATTTTGAATTTCTCAGAAACCCAGAACCATTTTGAATTTCCATTTAAAAATGTGTTTAAACTGAGATCTATTCTTATAGTATAAGTTAAGAAACAATGTGCAGGGCATGGTGGCACACTCCTGTAATCCCAGCACTCGGGAGGCTGAGGCTGGAGGATCGTTGTGAGTCCGAGACTAGCCTGGGCTACAAAGTGAGTTCAAGGCCTGCCCGAACTGTATAGCAAGACCCTATCTCAAAAAGACAAAAAAGGAAAAAGAAAAAGAAAGAAAAAAGAAAAGAAACAATGAAGATTATGTAAGATACATAGATATATTGAGAGATATTTAGATATATAGAGAGATTTCATTAAAGCCTACCTTATTTGGAGTATAAAAGAAAACGACTATTAGCACAAGGAAGAAAATCCTGGGATGGAAGTTTCTCCATTGCTTTGTAGTACCCGGAATAGCAGTCTGCCCTAAGGTTCTCAGCAAGCTGACTTCTTTGAAACAACAGAGTAACTCCTCTCTGGTTTGGAGAGATAAAAACTATCTGAACATGGTAACACAGCATGAGAAGGCTCTGTGGGTAAGAAGTGTGAGAGCTGCTTGTAGGAGGCTCCATCCAGAAGAGAGGTTTAATTTCCCTGGGTCTAGGGAGCAGCAGAAATGAGGGTGAGAACACAGCAGGATTACGGGTCCCTGAGGACCTCAGTGCCAAGCTGAAGGACAGATGCCTACTCTACATGGGACTCTCCGGCTGGGCAGAGCAAACGAACTTGTCTGGAGGCATCTGGAATCTTTTTCCTTTTACCCTTGGCTCTAGATTAGCCTGGGCTATAGTTAGCTTGAAGCCTCGTGTTCAGATGTCAGTGACACTTTGAGAATCAACTGGCACTGAGACATCTTTGCAGTGGCAGGGAAAGGCCATTGTGTTTATTTAGAATATATAGAATTCCCGGACCCGTGGGCACAGGAACTCTGATGTGTCATTCAAACTTAGTTCTTTTAAAGCATTTACTTTTCCTGCTCATTTACCATAGCCATGCACAGTGACATGACTGGGCTTTCACAGTGCCTTCCCCCCAGCCCCGGGGTAGTTCCCACACTTCACTAGGAGCCCCCTTTGTGTACTTATTTGTTTATATAGCTGTCTTTTACATGACAATAATTTCTGCCCTGAATTCCCAGCACCTAGCATCAATCTTGACAATTATAATGATGACAACATTATGACATCAAATTATGCTAACATTTATTCAGTTCTGTTAGCCACTTGTACTGCGTTAGCACAATTCTGTGAGAAAAATACTGGTACAATCCCTGTTTTAAGGGGGTAGAATTGGGTTAAGCAGTTTGCCATGAGTGGTAATTGTCAGACCTGGTTCTGATTCCAGGGCTGTGCCCTCCAACCCATGATCCTTCCCTCACATTTCTCTACTGCCTGGCTTCACCTGGTCAGTAGCTATGGAAATGGATTTGGAAATACCAAAAAGGTTTTTGTTTTCTTCTTCATAAAAGACCTTTAATAAAGTCTTGTAATTTTCTTCACACCCATTGTCATCTCTCCCAAGTTCTTTTTTGTGAATAGTACCCTTTTTCTTTGTCTTCTACCTAAATATTAATAATGCATTAGGACACTATGGAATTCCCTTGTATAATTTTTCAATCTTGTCACACATCTCTTAATGAGTTCTAATTGTTTATGAAATCTTGGCTGCAAGTCTCTTTTCTAGTCTTTATACATTGCTGGTTTTTCTTAATTCATGTTTGGTAGGAGCTTTAATGCAGTGTTGAGTTATAGAAGTTAAAGCAGAAGTCTCTGTTTTATTTCATACTTTAACCAAAAACTTTCAAAAGTTTCATCTTAAATATATCTCTTAGAGGTTTTAGCAGATACTTATATCATATTAGGAAAATTCTCATTCATTCCTATTCTTTTTTAAAATTTTTTAATTTTATTTTAAAGAAGATAAAACCAAGGAAAATAAAACAATAAAATCAATCAAAACAAGCCAGTGTAATTCAGGACTTCAAAGCAATACAAAATCAACAATAGCTACCATAGTGCCTCCTGATGTCTTCAAAAAGCTGCAGATACCTTCAAACATAGTAAAAATCTAACCAGAACAGAACAGAACCAATAAAAACAAAACAGTGAATGGAATAAAGGACTTCAAAGCAAGACAATAGTAAATCCAAAATGGCTACCATAATATATCCTGCCTTGAAATACCTGCTCACAACATAAGATACAACAAAATGAAACAAAGCAAAACAGAATAAAACCCAAACCAACAAAACAATGAAAATGATAACAGGACTTCAAAACAAGACTATAGGGAATTATCTGTGACTACCACCTTCAGATGGAGATCCCCCTACATGCCACACTGTGTACCATTATCCTCTGAATAAATGATGAGACCACCAGCCCTAGACCTGCAAAGTCAGTGAAACACCAAACACCACAAGCATCAAATTGCATTTCACCTCAAAAGCTATCATTGCAGCCTGTGTTTCTCCAGATCAGCCAGTCGCTTACGAGGCGGGTGGGGTTGGCTCTTCTTGTTTCCCAGACTGCACTCCAGAAGAGGCTGGGTCTGGCTGTCCTCCAGCCACTGGTGGCCCGCACGTGGCGCTGGTTCACAGGGAGGGCTTGCTTCTTGGTGAATCCTTGTTCTCTCTGCCCCTCGTAGTCTGCAAATGGCGCTAACTCTCATTCCAATTCTTTTATGTGAATATATGCTAAAATATACTACATTTCCTATATCCATTCAGGTGATTAAGTTTTCCTTTAATCCATTAATACAGTAAATTAAATTAATAGGTTTCCCAATTCTGAACCACCTGAATCTTGGGATGAATTCAGCAAGATATAATATGTTATTATTCGAGTTTATTGCTGATATGATCACTATCATATTGTTTAGGGCTTGGTATCTAGTGTTTTATAATTTTTTGATATTGTACTTTTTTGATTTTGATATTGAGTATTAGATTCTTAAAATGAGTTAGCATTATCTTTTTTCTAATCTTTGGGAAACATTTTTATGTAATATTTATAATAAGTTAGAATCTATTCCTTGATGATAAAATCATTTAATCACAGGATCATAGTGTGTTTATTGATGGTGAGAGAAATTAATAAGAAAATTTGACTATTGATTCATTGTCCATAATGATTAGTCAAATTTAAATTTTTCTAAAATTTTTAAATTTTATCTGAGTTTGCAAATGTGTGGATATAAAATTATCTTAATTATAGTCTTATGTTTAAAAATGCTGAAAGACATAAATAAAAGTTAAATACACATTACTAAGTGTAAGAAGCCAATCTGAAAAGATACATATGGCATGATTTCAACTATGTTACATCCGGAAAAGGTAAAACTATGCAGTCAGTAAAAAGATCAATGGTTCATAGGGGTTTGGAGGAGAGAGGACTGAATTACACAGAGACAGAGGATTTTTAAGACAGTGAAATTATTCTGCACAGTACTGGTTCATGAACACATGTAATTTTATATTTATCAAAACCCATAGAACTGTACAAGACAAAGACTGAACCCTAGTGTCAAATGTAGACTTTGGTGATAAGGATGTAACAATCCCGGTGGGTTCACTGATTGTAGCAAATGCATCACTATGGTGTGCGACACCATCAGTGGGGCAGGATGAGTGTGTGTGGGAACAGAGTATTATATCAGAAGTCTCCGGATTTTCTCTTCCATTTGCCTGTGGATATATAACTACTGTAAAAAAGAAATTAATTGTTTCAAAGTTCATATACTAATGTCTGGTCTTTATCTTATTTTTTCTTCTTTCATTACAATTATTTCATTCTTTTTCAGGCACCATCATTTGAACAAAAATATATTTTCAATTTTAGCTAAGTAGTACAGTCAAAGTTTATAAATATTTTCTGTATGCAGCATACATATTGCATAATGTAGCATCACACATTTTTATTTGTGATATTGTCTCTATTATTATTATAAAATCTATTATGATTTTCCTCTTTAATATGAGTTAAATATTAATATATATTTTAATTCTTAACATTTTCTCTTGTATAGCCTTTACTAAATAACTTTTAATCACATGACAGAGCACATAGTTTTTAAGACATATTCTGAATTTGGTTTAGGGGAGACATTGAGTATGGCTGGTTTTTATAAATATTCTTCATGACTTTAAAAAGAATATAAATTCTGTAATTACTGAATACAACATAATATCCATCTATATATTTATGTTAAACCAACTTATTGACTGAACTCTTCAAATCATCTACAGATATACTAGTCTTTGATAGATTCTGATAGAATTTTATCAAAATCTCCCATTTTTCCATTTGTTCTTGTTATTATGTTTTTGTTCCATAGGTCTCAGAGTCATTTTGATGAAGGCATATAAATCCAAGACTTTTTTTTTAGTACTGGGAATCAAACTCAGAACCTCATGCTTGCCAGACAAGGTACTGAGCCACTGAGCTAAATCCCCAGCAAATTCAAAACTTTTATTACTTCTCGGTATATTATTTCCTTTTATAATATTATATTGTTCTAATTTTTTTAGAAAGGTTCTCATCTATGTTGTTCAACTGCCTTCAGACTCACTATGTAGCCCAGGCTGGCCTCAAACTTACAGCAATCCTCCTGCCTCAGTCTCCCAAGTACTGAGATGATAGGCATGCACCACCACACTCAGCAATGTATTATTTATTTTAATCAGTCTTTCTGATAGTAGCATTGCTACATCAGCTTTCTTTTAGTTGCTATAGGCTTGTTATATCTTTTCATCCTTCTTTTCTTCAAAATTTTGGACTTTTAAAAGTTAATAATAGAATATCCTTTAATTGGCAAGTACATTAGTTTCTTTTTTACTGTGGCAGTAACAATTGTAGAGGTCAGGAGGCCATAAGGCTACATGTCCTTTGGAGACCCGGGACAGGGATCTGTTTCCTTAGCTTGTCCAGCTTCTGAAGAGCCACATTTCTGATGGCCCTTTCACTGCCTTCAAAACCAGCAGCATGTTCTCTGCCCTTTGACCCTTACATCTTTTTTCTCTGACTCTGATCCTCCTGCCTCCCTTTTAGTAGGATGTTTGTGATTACTTGGGTCCCAGACCAATAATCCAGGATAATCTCTTCATCTCAAGATCCTTAATCACATCTCCCTTTTCACACACGAAGCAATGTATTCACAGGTATCAGGGATGAAGATAGATTTTTTTGAGAGGGTCATTATTCAATCTATTATATCAAAACTAACATTTCATTACAACCACTATGGAAATCAATATGGTGATTCTTCTAAAAAAATGAAAATATAAATTCCATTCAACCCAGCTACTCGCCTTCTAAGTATCTTCCCAAAATAGTTGAAGACATCATATTACAATGACACATGCATACCCATGGTTGTAGCACCACCCCTGATAGTAACTAAATCTTGGAAGCAGCCTAGATACCCATCAAAAGATGAATGGATAAAGAAAATGTGGTATTTACACACAGTGGAATACTACTTTGCCATAAAGAACCCAAAGGAACTGGGTCACGTGTAGGAAAATGGATGCACCTTTGAGACTAATATCTTAAGTGAAATACATCAGCTTAAATATCATATAGTTTCCATTATATGATAAACCCAAAATATAAACAAAGAGTAAACTAAAAGACAGATCATAGGAAACAGGGAGATAGATGTGTTGCAAATGGGAAGGGTACTAAGAGATGGAGGGAAATGGGAAGGACAGGAAGGCAAAGGGGCATAAAAAGAACTACGATGTGTTACGGACCCGTGCCACCTTCCCATGATGAATGTCATCATGGTGTACTGCAAACATGGACTAAGAAAGGTAAAATACTGTAACTCTGAATAAACATATTGTGATTACGGTATACTGGACTGACTTCTACATATAATTTTGCATTTTTCTGCTGTACCATTTCTTTTTTATTTTAAAAAGCAAAACAGAAAAAATGTTAGAAAGAATGCAGAATTTCAAAAAACAGCAAGAAGTCAGCACTAGCTAATATATTGCATATTGTTATCTTAGAAGTAGTTGTTCAGGTTACAAGATCTAGACATAAAAGTGATCAAACAATGACAGCACAAACTGTTCCTTTTGATGGACTAACAGAGATTAGTAATATGGTTATCTATCTTGCACACGTATACATACATACAGTTACATGTGTATACCTACATACATGTAATCTTTTCCTTTCTTCCATTTCTCCTTTGCTCTATCTCAGTTGTTCTTTCATTTTGAGCACTTTCTTTCCCTTTCATTATTACAATATCAATTGTAATTTTGGATCTCATTACTCTTTCAGTTTTTATTATTATTATTTATTTTTTACATGAAGGAGACAATATTATATTTACAAATGTGAGTCTGATTTATTTTGCTTATGAGTATAGTCTCAAGTTGCCTTCATTTACCTATAAAAGCCTAAAGGTTATCCTTTTTATAGCTGAGTAATATTCCATTGTATAAAATACCATATCTTTTTATCCATTCTATGGTTGTTGGGCATTTTGGTTGTTTCCAAGATTTAGCTATTACAAATTGCACTGCTATAAACATGGGTGCACATATATAGCTGTGGCATGACATTTTCAGTTTTTCTGGGAAAATACCAAAAAGGGGAATAGCTGAGTTGAATGGGACTTCCAATCCTAGTTTTTTTAAGGAATCTCCATACTGATTTATACAGTGATTATACCAGTCTACACTCCCACCAACAGTGGAGAAGGGCTCCCTTTTCTCCACAGCCCTCCAATATCTGATATTAGTTGATTTCTTGATGGCAGCCATCCTTTCTGGAGTGAAATAGAATCTCAATGCCATTTTAACTTTCATTTCTTGAGTGACAAATGCTGGTGAACATTTCTTCATGCATTTATTTGCCAATTGTATTTCTTCATCTGAGAAATGTGTGTTTATCTCAGATGCCAATTTGTGGATTGAGTCTTGGAATTTGGGAAACCTGATGTTTTTCAATTCTTTATATATTCTAAATATAAGTCCTTTGTCTGAGGGAAAATTGGCTAAAATTCTTTCCCATTCTGTAGGGGTTTTTTTTCATTCTGTTGGTGATTTCTCTTGAAGTGCAAAAACTTTTTAATAAGATAAGATCCTGGTTGTTGATTCTTTGAAGTATTTCCCATTCGGTTTGCGTTTTGTTTCATGAACTCTTTGCCTGTGTCTTCATGATTTCTATCAACCTTGTCTTCCAGTAGATTTAGTGTCTCTATTTTAATATTTAGATCTTTGATCCATTTTGACTTTAGTGCATGGTGATAGAATATGGGTCTAGTTTCAGTCTTCAGCATGTGGAAAGCCAGTTTTTCCAGCACCATTTATTAAAGAGGCTATCTTTCTCCCAGTGAATATATGTAGCCCCTTTATCAAATATAAGGTGGCTGAGTGTCTTTGTAGTTGTATCTGCATCTTCTAATCTGTTCCATTGATCCTCAAGTCTGTCTTTTTGCCAGTACCATGCTGATTTTATCACTGTAGCTTTGTAGTATAATTTTAAGACAGGGATTGAGATGCCTCCTGTCTTGTTTTTGTTGCCCAGGATTGCCTTTACTATGTTAGATCTCTTCTGTTTGCTATACCATTTCTCACACTGTACTGTTTCTCTCTTTCATTTTTCTTCTTTTCTGTTTATGTTGAATTAAGAAGTTTTATCTCAGTACCACTCCAACCAACCACTATCATTTTACATACAGTTTTCCTATACTTTTGGAAGCTATAGATTTTAGTCATATTAATTTTTAATATAAAGTAGCCACTTTAGCATCATTAACTAATAGTATATCTTTTTCTAACAATAATGAAAGAATTTAGTACCTTGGTTTTCCTGAAGAGTAATCAAAAAGCACCCTCTAACACATTTATTATGTCATGACCTTTCTCATCCTCCCATTTTTCAAACATCATGTAGAATTTGAATCTTCTCTTTATCAAAAAATAGCTGCTGATTTTTGTCAGTCAGTAATCAATCACTTGTTAGCAAGCAAGATTGCTTGCTGATTTCTTTTTCCTTTTATTTCTTGTATCTCTGTACTTTCGTTTTGGTCTTTGTTGTTGTTCTTTTGAGGTGGATGTCTTTCACCCAGATTGGTGTCCAACTCATGAGCTCAAATGAATCTCCTGTGTATGCAGCTGGGACTGCAGGGCCAAGCTACCATACCCAGCTAGGCTTGTAGTTCTTCCTACTAAATTTTATTCTTCTAAATTCCTTGATAGAGTTCTCACAGTTCATGATGTGCCACTGTTGCATGATAGTTTAGCTCAGTATAGATTCTGTTTGACAGGTTCTCATTCTCTTTCAATTATTTAAAGACTAATCTCTGGCATTAATTATTGCCGATAAAAACACTGTTAGTGTAATTACTGTTTCTTTATGGATAACTTTTATTTTCTCACTAGTTACTTTTAAAACAATGTTTTTATCCTTTAATGCATCAAAGGATTTAAGCCTTAAATTCTGGAAAGTATTTTAGGTGTTATTCCTTCAAATGTTTTTTTCCTCTGCCATACTTTCCTACTTTGAGAGGGAAATGCCCACTTACATATAAATGTGAGTACTAGTTTTTTCTTTCTTTCTATTTTTCCTGTCCTGCATGTCTATTTTTATTTTATTTCTTACACAAATTTTTCACCTCTTTGTCTCTCTATTTTGCATTCTCACTGGTCATACTCCAACTTACAAATTCTGTGTTAGATTTTGGCAGTTCTAAGATTTATTCTATATATTTAAATTTTCAGTTCCTTTTCTGTGACTGTGTTTTTCATTTCCAGTATTTATAATGAGTTTTCTGTAGCACCTTATTCTTGATTCAACTCTCACTGTCATTGTTTCTTTGTTTTATATATATTGTCCTATTTTGCCTCTCTTTGAGAATCTCAGGTGCACTTTCTAACAAATTTCAGTTTGGGCTATTGGTTTCTCAAGAATTTATTACCCGATTGTTTGCAGCTGCCCTTGTGTGCATTTAGGATTTTAAATGATCAATCAGTCTGGCATAGAGTATGTTTTCCTCTCATTCTCAGTGCTCACACTTCCTTTTTCAGCATATTTACATTTGCCTTCACTGGTCCGGAACCAAGTCTTTAGCTTCTTTTCCCATAGGAATATTGGAAAAGTCAGATTCAGCCATTGGCCAGCCAGGGGTTTGGCCTAGCTTTATCTACATCACAGTCTGTGCTTCCCTGCCACCACTGGCACAGATGTGTGTGCCAACTCTAGCATCAAGAGCAGTTCAGTTTTCTCTCCCACTCAGGGAAGCTGCCTTGGCTGGGGACGCAGGCCCTCATCTCTTGCTATCTGCAGGATCCTTGTGGTTCCCATTTACTTCCTCAAGCTGCCTCTACTAATTGCAGAACCCAATAGGTCTGTGACTTCCTGCTCCTCTTATCATCTCTGTTCCACTTGTGGTCCATATGATGTTTGTCTTGTTTTTTAATACAATTACACCTAGTTCTTGATTTTTTTTCAATATTCTGTCTCATTTTTTTGTGTCAGAGATGTCATAAAGCTCCAATTCAGTGATATGTAGTCAGTCCTTTTAACTTTTTATAGACCTTTTTGTATTAATATATGAGTTCTTACAAAAGAATAGTGAAATGTGCTTTCAGTTGTCATAAGAGAGCAGTGTTCTTTTATCTTTGCCTAAAAATATGTTAAAGAAACATATATGTTAAAATATGAAAAAATATGTTAAAGAAACTCATAGAAGTAAGGGAATAGGAAGAGAATAAAACTCTGTATCATGATGAGCATCTTTTCTCTTGTCACATAAAATTCAAAGCCCTTCCAAATAGATTGAGCTTGTCCTGAGCCATCCCAAATGACCCATTTAGTGATAGGAGGATGTCAGTGACGATAACATCAAGAGACTTCCAGAAACAAAGGTTTGTGCTTGACAGAGAACTGTGAGCCTCTCATCCACACACCCCCGAGATCTCTTTCACTTTGGCAAAACTAAATGTGTAACCCAGAGGATGGATTCCAGCCAGCCGAATTGATTAGAAACCACATGGAGAGAAGGAGAGCTATTGATCAGATGTTAATTAACATGGTAGCTCAGCACCTTCCATGAATTTAAAATGACAGTGCACTGGTCGAATATGATTAGTTTGAGTATAAGCTAAGGCAAAATGAAAGGAAGAATTTTGGTTTGCTTGTCGCTAGAAAACAGTCCAAAAAAGTATCTCAGCTTCTTGCATACTTTGCAGGCCCTTTATTCACCTTTATTTCTGTCTGTCCCAGCTCTTAATTAGTTTTATTGTATACTTTTTTTTAATCAGTACCAGGGGTCGAACTCACGACTGCACGCTTGCAAGGCAGGTGCTTATGCTGCTGAGCTAAATCCCCAGTCCCTTTAATTAGTTTTAGAAATCTGTTTTTTCTAATTAAGTATTATTCAAGTATACACTTAGTGCCCGTCATCAAAGAAACAGTTAAAATAAAACTCCCTTCTTAGAGGTTATGTTTTTAACCCTCAAATCCTACTTTTTCTCCTCTATGAAAATCTGTAACTTCTTTCATATCATTCCAGCTCATGTCACTTTTAAGAGACAGTGATCACTGTCATGTCAGCTGAGGCATTTGCTCTACCTGTTTTGTGCACTGACAATAGACA
Source organism: Dolichotis patagonum (assembly GCA_004027295.1). NCBI lineage: Eukaryota > Metazoa > Chordata > Mammalia > Rodentia > Caviidae > Dolichotis > Dolichotis patagonum. The sequence goes on from PVJX010005331.1 coordinate 64,920, forward strand.
GCCATAATTCAACATTAAGCCAGGACAAAATGAAATGTAGCTTTATATAATGAGCAAAAACAAGAAATATAGTAAGTAGTATGATGTGGAGATTTCCTAACAGTGTAAAACCCTGCACAAACATCTATTAAGGTTTTATAATGTTCATCAGGGAGAAATCATATTCCCTCCCATTTCCTCTTCTCTGTGACAGGTAAAAGGACAAAACCTGGAGATACATACATGACATGGTAGAATTTCCCATGGGATGGCACTTGGAGTATTTTTTTTATTAAAATGTTAATTGCAATGAAATTGTTATATACAATATTGTTTCATTTTTAAGGGGAAAAGTATCTCTCTGGAACATTAGGACATTAAATTGAGATGTATCTTCGGGAGAAAGGAAATGTCTGAGGAAAACACGGTCAAGTGCCAGGCACAGGAACATTACATACAATACTCACTCAACAAAGAGTCAAGGGTGGAACTGCTGAGGTGGAAGCTGTACCCTGAAGAACACGGGTGTAATCTCAGATCTGGAATCCACTCCCAATTCTGTATATACTGATTCTGGGCATGTTGTTTAACTTTGTGAAACTTCAGCTCCCTTTCTTCAAACAGAACTAATAATGGCATCTAGAAAATTAAACATGATATTATGTTTAGAAAGTGCCTGTTGAAAAAAAAATAAGCACTCAATAAGTGGTAGCTTTGACTATTAAAGTTGACAAACAAAAAGAAACAGGTGAAGTCATTTGTGGGAGGACAACTTCCTAGCACTCTATCTGAAGATCCTTTATTTTTCTTTCTTAGAGAAGAAAGAAAAGGAAAAGACATTGAGAGAACCCATAAGATTTTGAATTAATTCATCCATGTAGTAAGGAGATCTATGAAACAGAAATCCTATTATTGCTTTTTCTCACTCCTCACTTGTTACTCTAAATTTTTGACAGAGAAACCATTCTTGTAGGATATAAAAATTCTATGTTTATGAATACATGTATTCTTTCATATCAGAAAATATATATTTGTTAGTAAATACATTACTATTTATAAATTTTATTTCCCTGGTTTTCTTACTATCTTCTTGGAGCATACTTTGGTATTTTTGTAGACATGCCCCATGGCAGTATGTAAATCATGCCTGCATGGTCAGGAGATATCGCGTTTCCTTTCATTTACCTACCTATGTGCCTGTATTTAATCTGATACCTTTCACTGGGTCTTGAGAAGGAAATGACTTTCAGAAAGAACATTATATTCTTTGTTCCAGAGTGCTAGTAGTGCTAGCCTACTAATCCAAAAAAGATTATTGGTACATGGTGCTTGAGAGCAATGTGAATTATGTAGACCACCTTCCCTGGCACAATCAGAGTCAGCTGGCCATACAATTCTTACAGATATTTTCCCCCACAGATAGGGAAGTCGAGAGGTAGATCAACTGTTTGACCAACAAGGACTCTCACCACATCAGTGATCAGACCTTTTCTATTCAGTCCATCATTCCAAACTCTTTTCTGCTGCAAATAAGGAGAAAGGCTGAACAATATCAGAAAATCATGAGTCTGCAGAAAACAGAATGAGCTATTCTGTGATGACCCAAAAGTAAAAGGAAGCTGAGACATACATGGTCCACAAGGGTAATTGTCAAATCAAGTGAAATCAATTCAATCTCTGCCTGTTCAAAAGAGATCCAGGATTGCTAGTTCCTTCACAGCTTTTCCAGAAGCAAACGTGTAGCACCAAAGAAAGGAGCTATTATTGTAAACCTCAAAGTACCTCTACAATTTGTATGTGCAATGTCCAGCATTAATTTTGAAATAACTATGTATATAAGACAATAGTAGAAAACTAAAATATGCTTAATATGTTCAAGGAAATAGGAGACACAATTTAAAAATTCAGTAGAGATCTGAATACAGAAGGAACAAGTGGGAATTGTAGATCTGAAAAAGACAACTGAAATTAAGGTCTTAATAGAATGGTTTATACACAGAGACTAATAGAGAACTGTGGAAGTCAAAAGCTAAATCAGAAGAAACTACCCAAAACAAAATATGCAAGATATAACAAGATGAAAACTACAGGAGAGATGGCAAAGAAAACAAGCATAGTGTTTATCCTTATTGGAATGACCAGAAAAAGAAGAAAGGATGGAAAATAAATCATGGCTGAGATATTTAGTGACATATTCAGAAAGCAGGCAAAATAAATACAGAAAAAAGTAGGCACCTTATAATAAAACTGCTTAAGACCAAAAGGTGGATATTAAATCATCCAGAGGAAGAAAACAATTTACCTTAAAAGGAACAATATTAATGAAGCCAACTTTGCAGGCACTATTAAAGGTGGATACAATTGTGAAAACAAATGAAATACAAGAAAACTTTGACCAGGAAGTTAAAACACTAGCCTCCTTCACCCCCATCCCATTCCCAGAACATGGATAGAACTTTGGATAGTTCTTCTGTGGGAAATTCAGCCAGCTATAAGAAAAGGCAAAAAAAAAATTTTTTTTAATGATAATTGGATGTCTAAATACCTAGTGCTCCTTGGCTGGGTACTATCCAAGCATACAGAAGTCTTGTGCTTTACTTTTAAATGTAAATACTTAACCAAGCTCCACCCAGGATGCCTGCAATGCAGAAGTAAGAAAGCAAAGAACATAATAAAAAGGAGACCTTGGAGGGAACAAAGATGCCACAGGAAGAAGAAAGTTTAAAATGAAACTAAATGACAATTAATAATCTCAAGAAAATAAAAGATTATTTTGCATCCACAATGTTTTTGAAAAAGAACAATAATAAAAAATTTGCTCAAATAAATTTTAAAAAACATGATCACAGAAATTTAAAATCTGATGGAATACTTGAAAAATAAAACGGAAGCCCTATCAGAATGTAGAAGGACAAGACCAAAAGCTAGAAATTAGGAAAGATTGGGATTCAGGATTTTTAAGATCCTGGTAAGCATTCTAGAAAGAGCAGCTTTTAAAGTAGAAAAGAAATTATCCAAAAAAAAAAAAAAATACTGAAGGAATGCATTCAGAACTGAAAAGAAGACATTATGGAAATGACTGTTCAACTGTGCCGCGTAATGGGTGAAAACTGGCTCATGTCAGGTACGCTATCATTAAATGCTAGAATGCTGAGCAAAAAAATAATAGTAAGACTGCAAAACTGCAAAAACCTCCAGGTTAAGAAAAAAATGAATGATCAAGACCAAAAGCATTAGGAACCAGAGTAGCATTAGGTTTCTTAACAGAAACACCGGGCAGGGAGCATTGTGAAGGGAAATAAACTCTGTTAAATTCATCACCTAGCAAAAGACTAAGCAAGTGGTAAGGGCAAAATAAAGGCATTTCAGACACACGCAGTCTCAGAGCATCTACATTCTGTGTTTCCTTTCTTGGGAAGCAGCTGAAGAAAGTATGGCCACAGTGGGGAAAAAATGGGATTTGGGAAAGAGGTTCAAGCACAGGAGGGACCCTCAAGGGATATGTGGGATGGCAGTGGGTGGCCTTCCTGGAATGCCAGCCTATCACAGGCAACCTGCACAGACAGGAGTTGGAAAGCAGATGTTTGCTGTAGAGATTCGCCTCAAGAAAAGGGAACCAATAGAAAATATAGGTGTTCCTGAAAGTATTGAGAGGCGCTTTCCATAACCCTTGTTCAAATTTTTACTTTGGGACAAGGTCTTACTAAGTTGCCCCAGCTGACCTCAAACTTGAGATCCTCATGCCTCAGCCTCCTGAGTAACTGAGATTACAGACGCACTGGATAACACCCAGCCCATTTGACTTTTAAAAGTAAAAGTCAAGCAAATAAATAATCATGATGTAAAACAGTCTGTATAATATGCTACTGTTTATGAAAGGAAAAAAATGCTTTTTTCTTTTAGCCATAAAATGTGTCTGGAAGAATACTCAAAAAACTGCTGGTGATGACTACCTCTAGGGGAGATGACTACCTCTAGGGGCGATGACTACCTCTAGGGGAGATGACTAGTGCCCATTCACAGGCATGAACAATAGGCCTCAACCTTTAAATCCATTTGAACTTTATGCTGTTTACATGTATTCTTCTTTTTAAGCTTTTAAGACAGAAAGTGAGAATAAGACTGAGATGAGACAGTAGAGTTACAAAGAGAGGGACCATATCCAGAAAGCAGGAGTTACTTACTCAGTAAATCTAAATATGTATTTGTCTTGCAGATAACATTGTATTGATAGAACAAATGCAAAAATAAGAGGAAAACATCTCTCAGACTCCTGCCATGCAGGTGACCACCATTAAATTTCTGATATGCGTCTTCTGAAGGTTTGCCAGTGGATTCCTACCCCTCAAATGAAATAAAACTATTTCTGTTAAGAGCTGTTTTCACTCAAGATATATTGTCATCACTTTTTTTATTTTTTTAAAAAAATTATTTTTAAATCTTTTTTAAAAAAGCAAAACAGAAAAAAGGGTAGAAATGATATAGAATTTCAAAAAATAACAGTAAGAAATTATCACTAGTTAATATATGACATATTGTTATCTTAGAAGTAGTTATTGAACTGTCAAGGAATAGTCCTCTGCAAATAGGGCCTCGCTATGTAGTTTAGGCTGGCCTTGAACTCATTATGTAGTCCAGGCTGACCTCAAACTCAAGGCAATCCACCTGCCTCAGCCTCCTGTAGGACTACAAGTGTTCGCCACCAGGCCTGGTCCAGACTATTCTTACTGACTGATTTTTTACACCATTTTACTCCAGCACAGTTGATTTAACTAATCCCCTACTGATAGATTGTTTTTCAGTGCTGTAAGCAATGTGTGCTTCTTAATTACAGCTCACATTCTTAACTGTTTCCTTTGACCAAATTCGTAAATATTCGATTGCTGTATCAAATAGCATGAATGTGATTAAACGTCTTAACATCTTGTGAATTCTCTCCTATAAATTTTGTACCAATTTGTATGCTGAACTCCCAGTAGTGTCAAAGAATGTCACTCTCTCAGACCCTTGCCAATACTCATTTTTACCCAATCTAGAAGATTTTTAAATTTTTAATTGTTATTCAAGTTTGTGTTTCTTGGGCTTTCTGGTGAGGCTGGACAGTTTGCATATATGTTGGCTGAAAAATGTCATTTTTGAGCCTAGCTCCATCCCCTGGTACACTACTGACTGAAGAGAGAGACAAAAGGTAAACTAAATGGTTTTTTTCCTTTAGAATCTGCAATCTCACAAAATAAACGAGTACACAATCAGTACAGCTAGGTTGTAATAGGTAAGCAAAGAGGAGTAAGTGATAAGTTCTTCTGTCAAATCAAAGTGTGTCATGGATCAGAACATTGGAGGGAGACTTGAAGGCTCAGGAGAAGGAAGACAGAGAAATGGCGATGTATTCCCAAGAGCAGCACGTTCAGACGCTATCATGATACTCAGAACATTTGGGAAGGGTGAATCACGTACTGTCCTGGGAAGTTAGGTTTAGAGAAGACATTGGAGCCCACTTATGGAGAACTGGGCGTAGACCCTCCAGACTGGAGGTGCACATCCTGTATACCAGTCCTGACTCTGAGCCTCTGTGTTTGTAGAGTGCCTGGGTGACTTCTCAAAAGGAAGTGAGATCCTGCTTCTACCAAGGTGCATGCCAAATAAGGGTCCCTCAGACATAAAAACTGAGCTTGTATGTTAATCAAAAAGAAAATAATAAACATCTGCCACTTTTGGGTGTTCGTGAACTCTGGAACTTGCATTTAAGGTTATAGATGAGTGTGCATGTGTGTATTGTATACGCATTTTTCTATGAAGGGTTCCATGGCTTTCTTGAAGGAGATGAAAGACTCAGCATCACTGACCCAGACATTGGAGAACCATCCAGAATTTCAACAGGAGAGAACCAGTGGCGGACCTGTGAACGATAGCCCTGTCATAGCCGTAGACTGGAGAGGGTGTCAGCAGGAAGATAAATTAATTATGAAGTTCTGAAAGGTAATATCAGTATGGCTATGATTTATTATTTACTCTGTGCTAAGACAAGGTGCTATATATTTGGCACTTGTTTTATTTCATTTGCAAGAAGCACATTTAAATGAGAAGGAAACCAACACCTAGACTTATAAAATCAGCCTAAATTCACCTGGCTACAACTGACAGAGTCCAGAGTTGACCAAGAGGTCACATTTTTAATCATGACTCTGCACTGCCTCCCTTGTAAAATTCTATTTCCAATTCTTCTTCACCTCATCTCCTACAGCAATTAGCAATTAATTATTTTAAGAAGCAAAGTGACTCATTTCAGGAAAGAGAACTGTATGACTAGAAATACTATTTAGATGAGGAAAAGCAGACAGGCCTTGGTGACTCTTCATTGTTCCTGTTTCACAAAGAATTGATTATCTGCTGAGATAATGGTACAAATGCAAAGAAATACCTCACTCTGAATGTTGGTTCCTGTATTTACTTGCTTTCCTTCCTTCTATGGGAGGAAGTTCTTGCAGATTTCAAATACCAAAAGAGTTATTTCTTGTAAAAAAAAAATAATAATAATAAGCACAAGATGTTATTTTCTACAAGCTTCCTAGTTATTAGCACTCCAGAATAGCAGAACTGTCTGAGCATATTCACACTTTCAGTTATTGTTGATGTGACATGTGCAAACAATGGCATTTGCTTCTACCTTTGGGGACAAATATTAAATGTACAATAAAGAAACTTATAAAAGCTCTGGCCAATTCACCTTGGAGCAGAGTGCTGCATAAGAAGTGCTCTGATGCCCTACTGTCAAATAAAAAGCAAATGTTACCTTTATGTATATTAAACCTCTGAGAAAAGGGCTTAACTCTAAACATCAGTGGGTGTGGAACTCAATGCTGCAAAAGATCACACATTTCCCATCTTTCACGGCCATATGCTCCTGTACATGTTCTTTATGGGCCAGTGAAATAACTCTGATTTTCCATTCCTCATTCGCAGAAAAGACAGAGGCATCTATTGCTAAAGTTTTAATGGAAGGCTCCAGAAGGCTTGTTTTCATCATCTTTAAAACAAATATATGAAACTTTGTATTAGTCCTCTATTGTGGGTAACAAGTTACCACACATTTTGAGACATAAAACAATACAAATTTACTGTGCATTTCCATAGTTTGGGGTCCAGGGATGGCCTGGTTGGAACCTCTCCTTAGGATCACAAATGTCGAAAAAGTGTATTAGCTGAGCCATATTTCTTACAGCAGACATAGGTATGGAAAGCCCCACCTCTAGACCCCTTGGGTTCCTAGCAGAATTTCTTTCCTTACACCTGAATGACAGAGGCCCCGTTCCCTTGCTGGCTGTCAGCAAGTACTGCTCCTGAGCCATCTGCAGCTCCCTGACGTACAACGCCTTCCACAGGTGTTCTCAGGTGCCACCTCACTAGGAAGAGCCCACCCAGCCTGGTAAGTCAGGCCTGCTGAGGAGAATAAGGACCAGCCAACTGATTTGGGACCTTAACTGTACCTACAAAATTCCTCTATGACTAACTGGAAAGATCCTTGTAACACAGGAGATGGCTATCTTAGGGCCATCTTAGAATTCTGCATACCATACATGCCACATGCTTCTCTTCTGCCAAGATTTGTAATCTATTTTTGCAAACACTAGTAAACCCATACTTAGGTATCACATGGAACATTTCAGATTCTATAGTAGGCAACACTCATGAGAACTTACTACATGCCAGATGCTATTCTGAGCTTTTATATGCATGACCTTGTTTCAGCATCACCACACCTCTCTACAGAATATATAATCAGTATCCTGAGCTACAGAGGATAAAACTGAGATGGCACACTGGTGAGTGATGTCCCCACCACAGTCCAGTTTGGAAAGCAGCAGAGCAGGAATTCCAGTCTACATCCTTTTTCCTTTAGAATCCTCCTTCCTAACCAAATTCCCATTCAGTTAATATTTTGCTGCATTTTGATTTCAAGTTTACAAATAGCCCTCCAATTCTATGATTATCATTCATCCATTTCTCCTGTCGTCTAACTTGCCTCAATTACAAATGACAGAAAACGTCACACAGACTAAGTCATCCCCTACAGCAAAGGACACACCTAAAAGTCAAATTCTAAAGAGACACAGAATGCTAGAGCAGTGTACAGCCTGACTTTTGCTAAGGATAGCTCAAAACTTCAGCATCTGCCATTTTAATATGCATTGTTCTTGGATTTTTATGATGTACTTTGCTGTCTGATTTTACATCACAAACTGATGAATAAGCTTCATCAAAAAGAAAATGCACCAGTTCAGCCCTGGAAAGCAAATTCAGGTCTTTCCAGAGCACCTAACCTATGTCAGCAGGAATCAGAATACAAATGGTACACATCCATCTGAAACTAATGTCCCCTGACTTGAAATAGCACTTATGCTGATGACATCTTCACTTCATTGTGAATAGAAGAGTGACCTGTACGACTGGCTAGAGGAAGAAAATAAAAGTTTGGAACTGGGGAAATGACATTGACACTACCTGTTCAAAAGACACCTTGTTTTTTGATAAAAGGACAAAAATGACATTGATTTATGTCTTAATCATCAGCTGAGTCTCATAAGCAAAACCTCATAGAATGTTCTCTAAGGCCACAAATGTAGGGAGAAAGACCAACAGAGTAAGATCTTCTTACCTAGAAATTTCTTATTTTCTCTCCTACCTGCCCCCCCAACACTTGTCCTAATAGCAGATGGATATGAATTTTGGACCCAAAATTCCTATAGGATTTCAAATACAAAGTTACCCTCCTATAAAATCTTTATCACCTTTCAAAACATGAGATTGGGGAGAGTTGGAGTTAGGAGAATGGTTGATGATATACAGTAGTCTCTACCAATAAGGTAATTTTAGCAGACAGCAGGAAACATCTCACCACACATGTCCCCCTTTATTCAGGACCCAAGGATGAACTACATTTCCCAGCCTCCTTTGGGGATAGGTATGGCTTCAGGATTGAGTTCTGTCCAAAGGAAGCAGACAGAAGGGATGTATTCTACTTCCAGGATTGGTACATAAATCCTATTTGACCCTCCATTCTGTGCTCTAAGAAGTCACAAGTTAAATATGTCAGCATGTGTTTAACTGAGGTCTTTAAAAGTGAAATAGAAGCCCCTCCTCACTCCTGTCACCAAATGAAATTCATGCAATCCAGAAATAAGCTTTTATTGAACTAAGCCATGGAACATTAGGAGTCTTTCTTTATAGCAGCTACCAATACCTTATCTAAAATAACTGCCTAAATTCTAAAAACTGCAAGGAAGAATGACAGGTATTTCTAAGAAAAGAGAAGGGTTGCTTGTTCAAGCAGGAAAATCTATTTCCATATATTGCTTTGATTGTGTAGGTCAGACTGAAAATGATATAAGTGAAGGACTTCTATCTATTGTAATAAAAACTGTAGATGAAATGAAGCTACTCTATTTGAAAATAGCTATTGAAAATTGAATTTGCATGTATATCTCTTTTAAACTCATTCTTGTATCATTGTCTGTGAATAATGTGCTAGAAGATTTTAGTGTTTTCACTTTGGGATTAATAAAAAATGTTATTCTACATTTAGAAAATATCACTCCTTTAAACCTAACTATGAATATTATGGCATTAGATTCTTGCTGTTTTTTTCCTGCCAATAACAATTCATCTATACTCCTATAATTTAAATTTATGGAGCTTTTTATATTTTGCTAATACATGATTAAATTACTAAATATATTTTATATATATTAATGTTCTGGAAAAGGAGATTTTGCTTACTGTTTTCTTAGTATTTTAATATTCTAATAGGGCTAAGTTACTATGAGAAAAAAATTTCAGAGAAAATATTGAAAAACAGATCGAGTCATACAAGATCCAGCATTTTTTTTCCACAAGTGTCCATCAAATACAACTATGCTATAAATATCTTCCTCCAGATCTTCATTTATCTAGTATACTATTTAAGACTTAATTGTTTTTTTCTCTATTTCAGTGTCACTAAGGATGTTCCACATTCAAAAATCATGAGTAATACTAAGACTCTTAATTTAAAGTGAAACCTATAATTTCCCTTAATATCAACATTAAAATAAAATTTCTTCCTCATCATTCATCTACATCCTCATTATATATAATTTATAATCTTAAAACTGTTGTTTGTTTTAATTTATTTTACTTAATTTTATTCAAGTGCAACTTATTTATTTCCCATGTAGACTTTTAAACTAGGAAGAAACATGACAAGTTTCTGGTCGAATAGAATGTGTACTCAGTTGCAAATTCGGAAATTGGTATTGTGGTTTAAATGTTAGATTCTCTTTGTGAGGCAGATCCTCCTGCAAGGCAGTTCCTAAGAGAGGGACTATTGGGCCCCATTGACCGATTCAGTTTCTGCATTGCTTTGCAACCGGCCTGGGATTTTGCTAAGATTCTGCCTGGTTGTAGTCTCTTAACTCTTGCCTATAATCTGCAATATAATGTACATTCTTTTCATTTTCAAAAATCATCAGTGCCATTCCATCAGGAAGTTTCTTATTCATAACTTCCATTGTACCCCGGCTTCCATGGAACTACACTTATTTTGTGTGTGTGTGTTTGTTTAGTACAGTACATATTGTCAGTACATGGTGTTTACATTCATTTTAGGGGATACACACGTGTACTTAGCAAAGTGAGTGGGGAGAGGAAGGAGAAGTAGGTGGGGAGAGGAAGAAGAAGATTCTCCTTCCTCTCCTCACCCGTCTCTATCCCCTCCATCTCTAGATCCCCTTTCTCCATTTTCATTATTATGATTTGGGGGTGGGGGTACCAGAGATCAAACTCATGATCTTGTGCTTGCCAGGCAAGTGCTTGTGCTGCAAAGCTAAACCCCTGGCCCCTATCCTTTTACTTTGGGACATATAGTATAATTACATTCATTGTGGGTAATTGGTATATATATATATATAATGCTTCTTAAATGTCTTTACTTCTCCTACCGTTGGTCTCTTGGTCACTTTCGCATTTGCAAATCTCTCTGTTTCCTCTTATCTGTCTTTTATTTTGCTTTTCATTTATACTTTGAATTACTCAACCAAGAGAAACTGTATTGCATTTAAGCTTGTGTTTCTGATTCATTCCCTTAACATTATGCTCTGTGTGTTTTGATATTTCTCCTATTTTTTCCTTTTTTGAAATATACCCTATAAATTAATTTAGACTAGAATAATTTGAGCTTGAAATAGCCTCTGAAGTCCAGCTCACAGAGTAAATTTTACATTTGTTTCTAAATACATTGTTTTCTTCCATGTGCTTTACTTTAGAGGGCTTCGTCTGAGCCATTACACTGGGAAGGATATGAAGAGCTGATGAAAATTCACAAGGGAATCATCGAGCCTTGATTTTTCCTCTCAGTACTTATCCTTAAAGTTTCTGGGTGATTTCTACCACTCTTCCTTTTTAGCCCTTTCACAAAAGGCTAATGTTTAATAATATCAGTAATTGATTTAAAGAAAATAGCAATCAAAAATGGGGGACAGGATGCTTTTTATTAATTTTTGAGATAATTGATATATATACAATTAGAGTAGAATAAATTAAAATTTTTAAATCAATAATTTAATATAACCAGGAAACATCACTTGATAATTATGTCTAATTTCACATTTGGAGGGAAGAGAAAATGTGTGTGGTGCATTTGTCACAACCAAAGGGTTTGACATCCTCTGCTTCACAAAAGCATCTTGTTCTCTGGTACATATTCATCCCAACCTCCTTCTGACTTGCATTTTTGTCATTTGAGTGTTGTTCTCCCTGAATGTCATTACTGTTAACTCCTTAGGGAAAGAGAATGTGCTCTGGGCATTTTAGTGTATTCCACAACACCTGTACCTCAGGGACACTGAATATTGTTTGCTATATTTACTTTAAAATCCTACAGATAGTAATAATTTACTCCTCAAATTTGCAAATGACTAGAAAGAACAAGGAAGAGCACCTAATGAGTTAAAGGTAAAAGCTTAAACATTGTAAAAGCTCCCAGAAAACCTTATAAAAGGAAGTAAAAGACCTGGATGATAAATGCAAAGAAAAACACCAAAGCTAAAACAAAACATATGTATTTAACAGCATATTATACACAGCTGAAGACGGAATTAGTGAACCGGAAGGTAACTCAGAAGAATCCATCCAAAATGAAGTCCAGGGAGCAAAAGAAATACAGATAGGAGGCCAAGCAACAGAGGGGGTGTGCCAGGAAGTCAGACACCCATGTAACTGGTGTTTTACCACAATGGGAAAGAGAATGGTGGGTAAATTTTCATACATAGAAGATACCGAGCTAAAGACTCCAGAAAGATAGAAGATTCCAAGAAGACTGTGAAAATGAATCCAGATCTACATATAGTGAATTTGCACTCTCAGCATGAAGAGACAAGGACAAAATTTTAAAAGCAGTCTGAGAAAATAGATTACCATCAAAGAAGCAGAACTGTTTCAAAACTGAATCAAATATATAGAGGCTGAATCTTTTTTTCTGATTTGACACCTTAATCTCACTTTGGAGTCTGTACTATGTAAGGTTTTCTTCTGAAGCTGGGATGCAGGATATGAAAGGGGAGCAAAGGGGAAGATTCAGTTTATCCTCTATCACTGCCCAGAAGTGGATGGAAAGCCAGTGCGTAGAAGGTTCAAAGAAACTTTTGTCTAATATAAGAAGAAATGTCTAATGATTTGTGTTGTTATAAGCTGGAGGAAGTTATCTTTAGGAAAAACTAAGTTATTTGCCATCAAAGATAGTGAAAAGTTCAATGCATTCATTTGTCAAATATTTATTAAGCACCTGCTACTATACCACACATAGCTATAGATGTTCACAGTATTTAAACAAGTGTAAACAAACAAAGAAAAGACAAAAGTCCCTAGAATTTACACTACAGTGCAAGGAGATAGGCAATAAGCATGACAAATAGGTAAATTATGAAGGTAAAGGTGAAAGTGCCAGAGGTAGGTTTGCTATAGAAGATGTGACAGAGTAGATATTTTGCCAAAGAACATAGGCAGAAAATGAGTGAGCTGTAAAGAGTTAAGCAGTTAAAAGGAATAGATTGGTGGGAGTCCTTTCCAACTCGGCTCCATCTTATCGTGTAACTTCAAGATAATTTTGGGCTTTTAGCTAATTAAATCCTATTAATTGCTATGAAATATAATTCAGGGTGACTTTCTATATTGTAATAATAAAAGCTGTTCATCTTCCCTATAAAATGCTAGCAACTTTGCATATGAGAAGCATTTCTTTTAAAATTCCAAATTCTATAAAGAATGTGGTACCTTCTGTTGGCATCACAGAATTTGGAGACTGGAGCAGATAATTAGTATAAGTTTCTTAGAAAACTGAGTTGTCATCATGGGAAAGAGATGTAAAGAATCTTCACAGAGCATTCAAAAGTAGAATTGGAGACTTGCTCTTCAGAATCAGATTGCTTTTTGAAAAAAGAAAAGCCAACAAACAGTCAGCTGCTTTGATTCTAAAAAATAATGTTTGTCTCTGATGTTGACTTCTGTGGTGTCAACCATATGATGCACAGAAAACTTGAACATGTACAGAATGAAAAGCCAAGAATATCCTCCTTGTTAACTCGTGGTCTTGTGTTGCAGGCAAACAAAAAATCCCTTTGGACGATTGAACCCAACGAAGGCACAGTTCCTGCGGAAGCTAATGTTCCCCTGACACTCACTGCCAACCTAAATGACATTCTGACGTTCAAGGACACAGTCATTTTGGACATTGAAAATAGCAACACCTATCAGATTCCTGTCCAGGCTTCAGGAATTGGTTCTACTATTGTTTCAGATAAGCCTTTTGCTCCAGAACTCAATTTGGGAGCGCATTTTTGGTAGGGAAATATGATAGACTGATGTTTATTGATTATCTCATAAGTTGCACAATCACCTACTTTAGAAACTTGTTTTTAAGTAAATAGGACAGCCAGTTCAGCTCCTCTCCTGGCCCAGCCTCCCTTTCTCCTTTCTCATTGGGGACATCAGCCATGAGAAGACATTTCCTACTTACAGCTTGGCTACATCCTCCCGTCTGTGTCTGTCTACTCTGGAAAAGTAAAGTGTACTCTTCTTTCAAACTCGCACTTCCCTGTCATGAATTTAGAGTTTCAAACATGATTTGTCCTCTTTGACTCCAATATGCTGCTAATACCACTCTCTGAAAATAAAACCTAAGCAGAGTATACCCAGGGAGGCAAAAACTTATTGCAAGTATCTTATCAGGTATTACAAAGTCACTAATATTTTGCTATCATTTTTCTGCTTGCCTCCTACCATAACACAGTTGAAATATCAGCAGTTGGCTTCCCCTGATTATGCAGGGTCTAAATAGAGGATAGAGAGTTTAAATATTTAAATACAATGAGGCACAGTATAGATACCTCTGAGAAGCACAATACAGTATTAGATATGAAAAAGTATGAGGTTTAGATGGTGGGGGTAGAATGTATGTGTGGAGATTTATTTCTGATTCCTCCAGATAGCCATACAATTATCAGTAACTGACCACTGGAGACCAGCTGGATTTGTACCTGCCTATAAGAGTCCTGTGATTACATCTCACAGATTATTCCTCCTGCCTTCTGTTCTAACAGCCCCTAAAACCAAGTCATATGTACTGTGCCAGGAAAAATGTAATGGAGTAATCAGGAGTCCATTCATGCTTCATTTCCCCTGCCCCATTTACGAAACATGACATTTGATTGAAAATATAATAAACCAATAGCAAATTCAGTAACATGCAAGTCATAGAGCTGAATTGTGTATGTTTACAAAGAAGTGTTCAGTTATACAAACCCTACTTTCTGACTGTCTATTGGCCAAAGCTAGGACATTTTTTATTCATACTAGTGCTTCTATTTTTAAATTTCTTTACATGTACTCAAATCTAATTATAAAAAATAAGGTACCACAAACTTAATCTAACTGCATATTCTTAATCCTACAAATTGTGCCAACCCCAAGGATATTCCAACTCTTGCCAAGAATTGGAGGGTTAACTAACGGTTTTCCTTAAATATACAAACAACTGTAGTTGTTAGCTATAATTTCCCCTCTGCATAAGCCCTATTACTATTCTTTTTGGCATAAACTCATGTTGCCAGCAATAACCAGAAGAATCAGCAAAAGCAGGGATAGGTAAACTACAGCCCACTGCCTGCTTATGTAAATAAAGTTTTATTGGCACATAGCCAATATGTGCCTGGCTTTCACACTACAGTAGACTTAAGAAAGATACCATATAGCCCCAAAAGCCTAAAGTATTGTTATTATCACCATCATCATCATCATTCTGCCCTTTATAGAAAATGTTGACCAACCCCAGCCTACAGAAATATACCCCCCACCCATTGCATGGTATGGCGCAATTCCCTTAGATTTTCAGAGCCTTTATTACTTTATAAAATGCAAGTTAATGGGCTTATGATGACTGAATTTCTGTGATTTAAAGATACACTGTGAATAAGTAGAAGACACCCTACCTAGTTTATAAAACAGTACATATCATTTACTATGGTCCCCTCCAAAGCCTACCATTAGCTATAAAGTTAAACTGTCAGGCAGATTTGCTCCACTGAGCATGCCCTACAGACACACATTTAGAGAGAAATTGTTTCACCTGACAACTGGCAAATATTTCTTCTGATTATTTGATAATTCAACTTATTTATTAGATATGTCATTTCCTAGGGAGGAGCAGCAAGTAGGATGAAATCTCAGTCTAATAAAATATTAAAAAAATAAAAAGTCCTTAGGTGAATTTTTCATTGAAATAACAAAGCAAACGAAAACTAAAATAAAGTAAACCTATAAATCAGTTGTTTAGATCCAATACAAAGCACATCTGAACTACCTTTAAAATCTTAGAAATCTCAACTTACAAAGAGCCAGGCAATCAAGAGGTCCTTAGTAAATATTTGTAAACTAGATAATAAATGAGTGAATGAATAAATGAACTGAGGAAAAACAAGATCTCAAAGCTACATTATCCAAGAAAAATGCCCAGTCTGGATGGTGTTTGGACCCTCCAGTCCAGTTCCCTAGCCTCTGTTAAAAGATACTTATTGTTGAGCTGGGGATTTAGTTCAACCACATAAGTGCCTGCCTTGCAAGCGCACAGTCATGAGTTCGATCCCCGGTACCAAAAAAAAAAAAAAAAAAAAAAGATACCTGTTGCTACTTTTCAGAGCATCCTTCAAATTGAACCCATCAGAAGCCATTTCACTCCATCCATAGAAATTTGCTCAACACACCTTCAAATATGCTTCTTCTCCAGTTGCTATTTTGCCTTCCTTTCAGAGCATCTCAGAACTATCTCCCGTTAATTAAAGGGCTTCCCACTCGAACTGTGTCTATGTGTTCTGAGCTGTGCTTACTCTACTGGGTGGAGCTCCCTTCCCCTAGCCCCTCACTACTGATGGCAGCTCTGAGACCAAACCCAGGTTCATACTCCAAGTCTGGGGGCCCTGGAATAGGAACTACTTCACTCCATCGCTGTGATAGTTCCTAGTAGCTTCATGGATTAGAAAAAAATGAATGTCATCCTGTTATGCTTTTTAAATATTTCCATAAGAGTAAACCCCAAGAGTATGGAGCTGAATGTAATATCCATAATTTAAGTTTTCTCAATATCCTGCCTTTTCTGTTCCAGTCTGGATACCTATTATTACCGCTTCAAGTTGACCAACATGGGATGTCGGATCCAACAGTTGTTCTGGATGACTGATGGTTACCCTCCCCAGAACAAATTGAACAAGAAGGCACAGACTAGAAAGGGACTTACTTGTCCTTTCCAGTCCCAGGGCTCCCAGGAGCCCAGGGATCCAGCAAGTCCAGTGTTTCAGATTCATCCCATCAGGATGGAGTTATACCCAGGCCAGACAATCGACGTGGTTCTAGAAGGCTACTCTGCAACTCCCAAGGTAAGCGAAAACACATTTAGAAGCTATTTTTCTCCTAAATAAATCTTTGCTATCCTGAGTCTATTTCTTAGGAGAGTCCTTTGACATTTATCTGAGAAAGAATGTGGTTTCACAAGGATTTGGTACAGCACCGTTACCATGGCAGCATCCATTGCTTTCAAGGTTCAGCTCTGCTCAGTTTTCTGTTTGTTTCTATAGCTACCATGAACCCAACCTTAAAGGACCAGTTTAAGCAGGTATTCACTCTCCCAGGGTCAACAGGAACCAGCCAACAAGTCTTGAAAGGGAAACATTCAGTTTTTAGTCAAAGCAAATGGTCCTATTAACGCGTATCAATATTAATTTAATGTTTATTCAAAAAAGTATTTTTATAGATACTCAGGGTTACCTTAGCTAGTTAGATATGGCAACATATACCCAGTTTATGCCCTCCCCAGCCATTACAATAGCATCACATTTAAAAACATCATCTTTGTATGCATCAGTGAAATAGTCATATTTATCTGCAGCAAGTTTGATTTTCTTCTGTTATTTACATTATCACTGCACATTCTGCCTAAAACATTTAATTAGATCCAAACCATGTGCCTATTTATTACATTTTCCTCATGGATTCTGGAAACCACAAAAAAAAAAACTAAGAAAAAGACCTTTGAAGTCACTTAAAAGTCCCTCCCATCCCACAAAGGTAGACTTTGTGAATGAAAAATGATGCTTTAACTTCTGCTTGTATTACCACGTCAGAAGTTGATAGTGAATTTTCTCCTCATGCAGGAGGAAGCAGTAAGAAATTTATCTCCCAGACACAAGATGGGAAAGTTGATCCATTTCTTCACTTCTTTAGGGTCATGGATCCACTTTATCCAATTTACGTTATTTTTTCACAGAGCATTTTTGGTTAGAACACATTCCCCAGTGCAATAAAAAAAATCTTATCTCTCATTACAGAGTCTGTAATGTGTTCCTTCTCTCTGTTACTCAGGGGATCAGCCAACTTTTGTGACTGTGCACCATGTGACAAACACTGTGCTGGGCACTGGGGTGCAGAGATGAAGGGAACAGACAGAGCCCCTTATCTCAAAACCCACAGCCTGTAGGAGGAGCACGTTTACCATGTGGTTATCAAGAGTTGAGTGGGGGGAGCTCCAGTTGCGCAATCGGTTAGCGCGCAGTACTTATATAAGAGTTGAGTAGGGGGGTTAAAAAAGCATTAAATCTAAGCTACTGGGCACTAAATTCAGTTTAAGCTTTGCTAAAAGCTTCCCTGAATGTGCTTCCAAATCATGCTATATAGCTGAATTCATTAACATCCCAAACCTGAACACTCTTCAGTACAAGCCATTCATGCTATAAATTCACTTTTGATTCTACTTTATTTTCTAAAATCTGCCTTTCTTGAGTGCAAAAAAATTAGTTTCTAATGCATGATCTTTTAAATACCTAAATATGAAAGACCAAAATTAATCCAACCAGAGTTTTTAATTAGTTTGATAAGAAATTATGTACTTGCTGTTTAACTACAAGCCTCATGAAGGATTTTACCCACCTTGTTCATTACTGCTTTGTACACCCAGCCCCTAACCTAGCTCTGTTGCATAGTAAATTATATATGTATATATGTATATATAGCAAGATAGGATTGTAAATTGATTGTGTCCTCAGGGGTAGTCAGAAAGAGGCATAGAATTCATCAAAGCCAAATTTAGCCAACCAGACCATGACTATATGACAGAGAACAATCCCTGAAATCCACTATTCAGGGAAATGCAGTCTTCCTTCATGTTCTTAGCAGATAGTTTGGAATTGATTTGCTTTTGGTGGGTCATTAACTTGTCTGAGTTATGGTTATTCCAAAGATGTTATTGCATATATGTGCAGAGAGTCAAAGAAAAGCTGGTGTGTCGTGCTACGGTTGGCGCAAAGTGGGGGAAAAGCTTGCTGATGACCGTGAATATCATCTGTGAGTTTGTAGCACCTCTCATCCAGCTCTCTACCAGACAACTCGTATACCGACTGGAAAAGGTCAGTGAGGCTGTGCTCGGGAGCCTAAATGCCCTGACTGGGGTCGACATGGTCAGGGGGTTTTCATTTGTTTGTTTGTTTGTCTGTTTGCCATTTAGCAGTTTAGGTGACGCCGGGGGGTTGAAACCAGGGCCTTTACACTGAGCTACATTCCCAGCGCTTTTTTACTTTTTAGTTTTTATTTTCAGAAGAGCTCTTGCTAAGTTGCTCAGGTTGAGCTTGAATCCTTCTGCCTCAGTCTCCCAGAGTGCTGGGATTGCAGGCATGCTCCACCATAACAGCTAGGTTCACCTTTTAATTTCATAAGCTAAATTAATTGAAATCCTATTACAACTATTACCTAGCCAATGTGTTCTTTTTAAGTTAGAGGCCAGGACACATTCAACTAAAAATTCCAAACCTAAACCTCTACTTCTTTGAAATAGAAATTCTATTTTCATCATTCCTGATGCATAGAACCAAAAAATGAATATTCCAGAGCACTGAAAATGTATTTTAGTCAACCATTTTGCTATAGGTAAAATAAACATCATAGTACAGGATCAGAATAGTATTATCAGTGATTTTCATAATCAATAAGAAAAGCTACCACTTACTGATTAGTATCACTAGGTACGAGCCATGTCCATTACATACATTTGCCCAGCTCTCTCTCGCAAAAACCCTACACAGTAGGTCCTGTTATCGTTCTCATTAAACACGTAAGTAAGCTGAGATGTAAGCTGAGATGTAAACTGAGCTGTGTAGGTCACTGAGCGCTGCTGGAAAATAAGTAATCAACAAAAACTGCCAAATTTATAGTCTTTAAAATGTCCAGGACTTTGTACGGCTGCTAAGGCCAGGCAATAAATGAGAGAGTCAGGGGTCAGAGGAGAGAGGGGAGGGGCTGCTGCCAGGGCAGGGGTTAGGATGGTGAAGAGGTGGGGGAGGTATCAGTGTGTGACTTCATCTACTCCTAAGCTTCCTTTCAAGAGTTGTTTATCATTCAAAAGCAACATGTGCAGAACATCTGTTCTGAGTCAGGGACTGTGTTAGTACCCAAAGTCTGAAACACCAGACATAATC
This sequence comes from Dolichotis patagonum, assembly GCA_004027295.1. Taxonomy (NCBI): domain Eukaryota; kingdom Metazoa; phylum Chordata; class Mammalia; order Rodentia; family Caviidae; genus Dolichotis; species Dolichotis patagonum. Next base: position 84,944 of record PVJX010005331.1, read on the forward strand.
AAAGATAAGAGACAGGTAGAGATTATAGACTGTAAATTCAAATTTTGTTGTTTCAATCCCAATATAAAGACTGCTTGGTGTGAAAACATAGATCGGGAGACATAGCCTTAGCTATACATGTGGTCACAGGCAGCTTCCTTGAGCAGGTGACTCAAATTGTTAGTGTAGTGACAGTGGAGAGGAAAAGAATTGTAGGCAGAAGGAACAGCTCGTGCCAAAGGCCTGCACTGGGAAAGAGCCTGGTGAGCCTGAAAAAAGTCCACCTTGCCAGAGAATGAATGGCTAGAGATTTCCCTGGAGAAGGGGCAGAGGCCAGATGTGAGTGGCATGCCTGTAATACATGTTCAGGACTTTGTATTCTGTTTTTGTAACGATTGGAGTGATTCAGGGAGGGCAATGACATAGTCAAAATTATTCATCAAGAAAGGCATGCTGGCTGCTGAGCAGACTATTTATTCACACCTCTCGTGTCCCATGCACAGCACCAGGGTCTAGCATTACGGCAGTGAGAATAGGCCCTCCCTGATGAAGTTCACAGCCTACTGGGAAGACCAAGTACGAAGGAAGCCATTGTCCCGTCATGTGATCTGTGCTGTCACACAAAAATGCTAGCTGTGGTAGTGCCTGCCTAACTATGGGGAGATCAACTGAAGTTCCTTTCATTACCTTGAGGTTTTCAGGAGAATGTTAAAGACCACTTATTCTGTTAGTGAATTCCATCATATATCGTTCATCAAAACAAAGAAAAGTCTATTGAGCACCACTATGCGTAAGGTGCTCTGCTGGGAGATGAATAAAGGAACTATGGTCCAGTGGGGGAGGTGAGATATACAAGTTTAATTCAAATCAACAAATTATGTTTAAGTACCTACAGCATGCTGGGCATCTACAATAGGGCAGAAAAGATACAGCAAAGAGCACTGAAGAAGTAGAACAAATTTTCGGTGACAAGGGACTGAGGATTTAGCTCAGTGGCATATACTGATTTAAAAAAAAAGTTTCAGTGACAGCAAAGCCAAACATGAAGCTAATAAAGTCAATGACACATGTGGAAAGGAAATACTATGGATTCGTGTTGGTCTGCGGATGTAGCTCAGGGGTAGGGCACTGCCTAGCATGCATGAGACCTTGCATGCAGAAAAAAATAGTTTTAACCACAGTCATAAGTTTCATTACCCTGCTTTAAACTCTTTCTTTTCAAGTAATCAGGAAAGATATTTATGGCAACAGCTGCACTGAATTAGATGGCATCATATTTTCTCTAAACACAGCTATTCAAGGAAAATTCAGTGAATTTTTTTTAAATTTTATTTTAAGGGAGGTAAAATTAAACACAACAAAACAGAACAGAATGGGACTTAAGAAAGCATAAATTTCAAAGCTATACAACCAAGGATCTTCACTATCTGTCATATTGTCTCTTGTTTTCTTCCAAATGGTTGTCCATATCTTTGCATATGGGGAGCTCATACTAAATACCATAGCCAATTTTTTCACAAGATGTGTAGTTAACTGGCTTCCACTT
>PVJX010005332.1:0-86380 GCA_004027295.1 Dolichotis patagonum
GTGCCGGGGATGGAACTCACGACCTCACATTTGCCAAGCAGGCATTTACGCCACTGAGCTAAACCCCCAGCCCCAAGGAACCCCCAGTCTTTACTACAAAGGTCTCAACTGATTGGGTAAGGCCCACCAAAACTATTCAGGGTTATCTTCACCAGTGCACTGGTTATAGAGATTAATCACACCTACAACATACCTTCAGAGAAATACCTAGATTGGTGTTGGATCGAGTCATTGAGTGCTACAGCCCAGCCAGGTGGACACATAAAATCAACCATCTCCTCTGGTCTAGGAGATGGCGGTTTTTTTTTTGTTTGTTTGTTTTGTTTTGTTTTGTTTTTGAGATAGCTTTTAAACTGAAAAGATGATGATTCATGATGTCCTGAAAAGTCTCAGCCTCCCATGTACTGGTGGCCAGCAAGTAGACATTTGTGCTGGGGGGTGAGAGACCTGCATGACCATCTGGCAGTGTCTTCTGAGGAGACAAAGAGGACATTTAGCTGATTAAGGACAACCTATAGCTGACTAAGGACAACCTATAGCCTAAGGCTCCCAAAGAGACCTCCACACCCAGCACTGCCCTTAGCACCCCAGCAGGAAGGCGAAACCTCAGAAGGCCTCATGGTTCTTACTTTGGTTTTTCTCATAAATGACTCTAAAATCAAAAAAGACATAAAGCAGAAACACTGAAACCCTGTCTGGCTGTTTCCAAGGGGCCTTTGAGGGGGGAAAGATAGAAGGAATAAAGATAGGTAGAAAAGAGACAAGGAAACTCATAACTGACTAATTGAACTTCTGAAAAGACTGCAACTTCTACAACACATTCAGAATTTCCCCAGGAATCCCCTTGGTTCATTTAGGCTCCTTTCCTTCCAGACGGTCACAGCCCAGATTCCTCAGGAATATTTAAGCCCATAAATTGGCTTAGCTGAGAAAGTTAAGAGCAGAAACCTGATCCTGAGAGAATTCAAAGAATGCTTAAATTATCCATTTAAAAAAAAAAAAAAAAAAGGCAGCCAGTGGAAGTGGCCCAAGCCTGTAGGGAGCCTCCCAGCAGTAGGGAGGCTGAGGCAGGAAGAATCCTGCAAGTTCGAGGCCAGCCTGGGCTATGTAGTGAGTTCAAGGCCAGCCTGGATTACATAATGAACCACTGTCTCACAAAAAAAAAAAAAAAAAAAAAAAACGCTGGGGATTAAGCTGAGTGGCATAAGTGCCTGCCTGGCAAGCGTGTAGTCATGAGTTCGATCCCCGGTACTGATAAAACAAAACAACAACCAAAAAAAAACCTAACAAAACATCTAGTTCATACTTGTAAAATGAAGCCTTTTCCCTTTGGGGGCACAAGACACCTTTTCCTGTGGTTTCCACCCCGTGAAGAGAAGCACAGATGTTCTAGTTCCAGGAAATAATATCTCTGCCGCTCTCTCCTTGAAACCCAGCCGCCGTCACCACCCGCCAGTTTGAGTGTGTACTTTTTAATTTCTGCCTAATAAACGCCTTTCTGCCCTCTTACTAGTGTGTCCTGAAAATTCTTTCTCCATGACAGTCAGGAACCTGCAGACTTCCTCTGTGGGTAGGGCAGGTTTGGGCTTCTTATCTCCCCTCTACTAGCCTCAGACTGCCTGGTGAGGTTTCTCTCTGCGAGCCAGGCCCCTGGGGAAACCCAGTTTAAAGATCCTGACATCAGTAGGTGAATCCAGCCAAAGGCTTTGCATTTTCTTCCCACTTCCCCCAACCCTTTGCCCTCTGAAACATGCCTTATTTTTTCTCCTCTTCCTCCCCGCTCCTCCTCCTTCTTTCTTCCTTCCTTCCTTCCTTCCTTTCCTCTTCCTCTCTGCAAACCTCTGCAACTTCAGGGTTTTTATGTTGTCTTCTATTTTGTTGTTGTTTTAGAGGCAGGTGGTGGGCACCTCATGGGTATACTTCTCAATGCTATGACAGTATGGCCCCACCAGACTTTTTAATACATTTCTTACTGATATTTCAAGTCCCAGGATATAAAGACCTTTGGGTTGACTTTATGAGTGAGGCCCAGCTGTGTGTGTGTCACTTCTTTTTCCCTTTCTGATCTGTTGACAAAGATTTGAGGAGCTGTGTGAGTAGCAGGAGCAAGGACACTTGTCCCAGCTGTGATGGGAGTGGGACCAGCCAATGTCACTTAATCCCAGGAATAATTTCTGCATGACTGGCAGGGATTCCGAGTCACAACAGAAAATGGGGGTGCAAAAAAAAAGAAAAAGGGGGTGCATGGCCTGACCTCAGGGCAGGGAGAGTTGCACAGGTAGCATAACCCCAGGAAAAGTGGGGTAGGCTTTGGCCTCACCCCTCCCTGGGTGAGAGGTGCTTACAGTCTGACTTTAAGGACCTAAAGAGGATCCCATCTCTTTTTTCTCTCCTGCTTTTCTTTTCTTTCTTTTTCTTTTTCTTTTTTTTCAGAACCATCACCAGCACCTGCTACTGGCCAAGAAAAAAGTACACTAGAGCCCTACCTTTTCCTGAGAAGCTGAGATTTGAAGGTGCCACTTATAAACTGTGCTGCTTGTCTGTGGCTGGATCAGTCCCTGAATTCAGAGAAAAAACAGACAACATCTTGATCTGCTCTGGGTGTGAGCCAAACTTCACCCTCTTTGAGTAATGTTTGTTGAACTGAACAATTGCTAAACTGAACCTGCAGCTGCAGCAGGGCTGGTTATTTAGGTGTGTTGCTGTCACTTCCACCTCTTGGCATCACATGGATCCCTGGGTTGTCCTTGGAAGTCCAGCTGTTGTCAGACAATTCACATCACCCTGACTGCAGACAGCAGTAGCTCCCAGATTTAAAACTAGGCCTCGTGATACCAAACTGAGCTTGTATCCAGCCTTTTTAGAGTTGTTACCCTGACAATCCCCCTGCTAAAATCCTTTTTCTTCCTTGGTCTTCCCCACTTGGTAGGCACCCCAAAATCTCACCAGGTGGGCATTTGAAAAAAGCCTGACATCCCTTTCTTCCCACCAGTTAGAGAAAGGATATGTAAATTTCAGATTAGCCAATTTTAACCCTGTTTACAGTTAATCCTGACCAGAACAGACAAAAACTGCACAAAAAACCTTGGCCAAGTAAAACAAGTAACTCAGCAACTTTTTTTAAAAGCTGTTCAAAATATCCCAGAGCCACTGAACAATTTTTAAATTCCACTTAAGATGCTAACTAACCTAGAGCCTGCACAAAAGCTCAAAGACATTATCGAAAACCCAGCTTTTTTCTGTCCTTGCCCCCAGGATCCTTGCAATATTTGCTTTTTGTCCTCCTGTTTCCTCAAGGAGTTTGTCGCAGGGACATTTCCCTGACTTTTGTATGGAAACATCTTTCCTAGAAGTCCCTAATGATTTCTTTTCACTGCCCATGCCCATCGGAAGGTCCTGGCTCACAGGGGAGCCTGGGAGAGCCTGGGAGAGCCTGGTAGAGGGAAGCAAGGTTGGCATCCCCCAGGAGAGTGGGTGGCCTCCACCTCCACCTGTAAATTCAGAATTCTTTTAGGAAGGGAGCAGTGGGAACTCCAAGGCAGCAAACTGTCCTGGCCACATGCCGTGTAGGTCTATGGAATGCACCCAAGGGACTCAGGCCTGTGCCTCCCTTGGACCTAGCATGGTGAGAGTTCTGTCCTGCCACTCTTAAATTTACTGGATAAACTGCTAGACTCAGTGGAGATGAGTTAGTTTACCAGTAACCTGTAATCAAGGACTATTTTTTTTTTCAGACAGGGTCACTCTATGCAGTTCAGGATAACCTTGGGCTCACTGTGTAGCCCAGGCTGGCTTCAAACTCAAGGCAACACTCTGACCTCAGCCTCCCAGTGTACTGGGCTTATAGGTGTATATCTGTGTGTGTATATATATATATATATATACATATATATATATATTTTCTTTATTTACATGGGTCTTACTTTGACTTGGTATTTCCTTTTAGGTATTAAACACCTAAACGGAAAATATAACCAAATATGTGTGTGTATATGTGCAAGTCTGTGTGTGTGTATGGATAGGGAAAAAGGCTCAAAAAGAGTAATATAATAGTAATATTAAACAACTCAAAATGGGCTGCAAACTACCCCCAGGCCCTCCTGGCTGTCTCCCCGCAGAGCCTGTGACAGTGTGACCTGCAGGCCAGTGCAGTCACGAGCCCTTCCAAAAATGTGCCCTCCTCCTATCAGCTCCCGTTCTGCTATTTTAGTGAACCCTGCAGGTAAAGATTTAGCTTCTTATACAAGTGTGTCTATAAAAACAACCACAATATCTATAAATCATCTAGCTACTAAACTTTGTTGTTTGCATGGTATAAACTGTTACCTGCTTCCGGCTGTATGTGTTTAGATTATCTGGAGGCAGTCACACTACACGGGACCTTCAAGTCTACAAAATAAAGGCCAGACACAGGTTTTATTGTTTTAAAAAAAGCCTATAGTAAAAACCAAAAGTTAACCCAATGTAGGTAGGAGGTGCCCCCCCCATGTCCCCCACGGAGCCCTCTGAATGGAAGCGCCTCCAGTGGATGGGTGCCCTGAAGGGTGGCTCCTCCGGGCAGAGGTCCTGGAAGGCAGGCTACCCTCCCAGAGGGGTCCCCCAGGCACGGAAGGCTTCCCCCGCGGACAGAATGCCGGGACACGAGAGACCGAGGCAGAAAGCGCGCCAGAGCGCTATGGGTCGGTGCTGGAACGCACTAAGTACTCTGAGAGCGCTAAGCCACTACGGCATCGCCAACAGCCTGAAAACCTTTTTGCGCACAGGAAGCAGCCACGCTAAGAGAGGCGGGGTAATTTAGCTGAGGCCCCCGCGAGCAGAATCTGGGAGTCGAGCCCGGCCCCAGTTGTCTCCCCTGCACCCCGCGCTCACCCTGTGGGCTGGGAGGAGGAGGTGCAGCTGTCGAATGCCTGGGCTAGGTCTTCGCCCCGCCCCCGCTCTGGCTCGGCCGGGCTCAGGGAGGAGCCACGCGCATGTGCACAGCTGGCGCCCCCTCCCGCCCCCGCGCACAGCTGGGCCGCGGGCCGGGCAGGGCTAGCAGTTGGAGCCGGCGGAGGAGGCGCCGGGCCCTGGCGGTCAGTCCGTCCCGCGCGCCCGTCGTCCGCGCCGTGGCCATGGCCGCGCGCCCCGCGGGCCTCGCGCGCCGCTGCCTGCTGGCGCTCCTGATGTACTGCGTCTGGGGCGCGCTGGTAGCCGTCGCCCAGAAGCCAGGCGCGGGGTGCCCGAGCCGCTGCCTGTGCTTCCGCACCACTGTGCGCTGCATGCATCTGCTGCTGGAGAACGTGCCCGCCGTGGCGCCGCAGACCTCCATTCTGTGAGTGCGTTGGACCGAGGGGCGCGGGAGCCCGAGGTGGGGGAGAATGGGACGCAAGGGGCGCAGGGAGACCAAAGACCACAAAATCCTGAAGTAACTGGGGTTCAGGGAGAAGCGGTGGGGAGCGGGAACTAAGGCACAGGATCCCGGGGGCGGCTGCGGTGCAGAGGGGTCTTGGGTATGCGTATTTGGGGTGCTCGGGAGTCAAAAAGCGCCTGGAGCCTGCGGGGAGGTCTGGGGCGCAGGGGGAGGCGGGGTGCATGAGGTGCTTGGAGACTCAGGGGCGACAGGCGCTGCGGTCTGTTGGGACGTGGGACCCAAGCTGGCCGACGTGGGGGATCTGGGCCTTTGTCCGCCCTGGCCAGGACGCAGAGGGGCGGACCTGAGTGAGCGCGCGGCCCCGAGATCTGCCTTTGTTGGGAGCTCGGCGTCCCTGGCCGGATGGTGAAGTCGCTGGGGGCTTCACGGGAAGCTCCGCTGACCTTTGCGCCCTCCTTTTACAGCTCTCTTCCCCACCACTACCACCACCCCAGCTTTGTATTCACTTCCCCGGACCCTCCCCCAACCTTCTCCGTTCCAGCGCGGGCCCCGGCCTTTCCTCTGCCAGGGTGTCCCCTCCCCGCCCGGCCTCTCGGCTTCCCTTCTTCCTCCCTGCCCCCTGGAACCGCCCTCTCCAGTCTCATCTGCCCCGCGGCGCCCCTAGCCCGGGTCCCCGCATCCGCCGCCGGGGCGCGAGCCTCCAGTCCGTAGAGTTCCCAGGGGCTCCGCCGCGGGGACCGAGCTCTGCGCAGCCTAGGGGAGCGCGGAGCCCAGGCGCAGCGGTTTTGACCCAGAGCGCGCCGCCCCTTCCAGCTCCGATGCGGGCAGCAGGGCTCGCTGGGCTCTTGGTTGCATCCCGGTCCATGGAGAGGATACAGGCTGTCGCGTGTGCTGCCCTCCCCGCCGCAGGAAACGCTTCCCCTTCGCGGAGCCGGTGGTCGGGGACCCGGGGCCACCAGACTTGATTCTGAAAAGTGCAAATGCAGCAAAGGCTGGCGTGCGGTTTCGGATTCTCAGTCTTGTCCTGCATGTCGCTTCTCATAGCGGGACCCATGGCACCGTGGAGGAGGCTGCAAAAATTGTAAAATTCAGGAAGTGGAGGGTTACTACGCACACCTCTAAAAGTAAGCGCCGCGCATCTACAGCCCACCGTGGCCACCCTGTGCAGATCGAGTGGTGCAGGCCGGGAGTCGGGGTCCAGGTTTATGCCCAGCCTGAAGTGCCCTCAGAGCCAGCCTGCAGAGCTTCCCTCCTGGAGGGAACACATAACGTTCAGCCAAGGTTGGCCTCCGGCTCACCAAAATGGGACTGCAGGAGGTTCTCCAAAGTGTGGCTAATCGGTTCTTTAGCGAGTCTGCGGAAAAATTGGCCCCTAAGGACATTTCTCACATCTGGTGGAACCCTAACACGTGAGCCATGTTTTGGTCTCAAATCGTAATTGCTCTTGAAACACAACAGTATTGCAAAATGAGCCCTGTAGAACAAAAGAGGAGTGTGCTCCCCCTGCCCTGTTCCGCCCTGTTCCCACCCTCACCTGTGAGCATCACGACAGTGTGACAGGGTGTATGAAGGAGACCGATGGAAGGAACAGTGACCTCCTAGTCCATACTCAGGACACCCCGAAAGGTGCATTTGCAGGCATTTGTGCCACACTTGTCCAGCTTTGGGAGTTTGCAGAAACCTTTTGAAATGACAGTGCTTGGTCTCTGACTGGAGGCAAGCAGATGACTGACACCCCAGGGAACTCAGCAGATGCTGGGTGAGGTGATGGACCCCCACACTACCACCACCACCACCACCCCCGCACACCGGCGTGGGAATACAGGAGGGGTAACACCGTGTTCAGTGTCCTCCAGCCAGGGTTGCAGGCACACAAGCAGGGGTGGAGTTCTATTAGTGGGCTGGGTCAGGGTCAGGGTGTCACTGTGTACACAGAGGCTGTGTGTAGCTCTGGTCATTGTAGGAAGAAAGAGGAAACAGTTACCTAGGAAAGAGGGTGACCTCCCTTGTGTCTGTGGGGATCCATGCTGTTGTGGATGGGATGTAGTCCTGTGTTTACTTTACATCCTCATAGGATGTAGTCCTGTGTTTACTTTGGGCTTTTCTGACAGCTCTTTCTCTCACGCACATACCGTTTCTAATTGAAAAATAAAAAAAGACTTTGGTAAAAATTGATGAACACTAAGCTGGTGTGGTGGCACACACTGTCAATCCAGCACTCAGGAAGCTGAGGCAGGAGGATCCCCACCGGTTTGAGGCCAGGCTGGGCTACATAGTGAGTTAGAGGCCAGCCTGGACTACATAGGAGACCCTGTCTCAAACATAACAAAAAGAACAAAAAAGTTGATGGTCCTAAAAGACAGTCAGGTAAGGGACTAGCTATCCCCAAAGCCCTTAGGGCTAGGACACTGCCAGGGTTTTCTTCGCTTTCACGACCATTGCCACCACCACCCCCAACCTGCCTGGAGGATTGAATCTGGATCAGTGGAAAGGCCATCAGTCCTCGGAGTGGTTTGGGCCAAGCCTAACCCCAGACTGTGGTGATTTGTGGGCGGGGCTTCAGACCTTAGTGGCGAGACATCAGGCCCCCTGGGGTCCAGGCTTCCTGTGCTGTGAGCTCACCCTTTCCTCCTCCTCCACACACCAGGAGACTCCAGCGGCGCTGCAGAATTGCTCTCTAATGTTTGCTTAGCGCCCTGCAGGAGGAGTTGGTCACCAGGGTAATGAGATTGAAAGAGATGGTGCACTTGGTTCCCGGCCTCTCCTCCGCCACCCCAGCATTTGAGGGAAAGTAACTGCGACAGCGCTGGGTCCTGCGGTCTCGGGGCCTCTTCCCGTAGCCCCGCCCCTCGCCCCGCCCCTTCCTCCTCCCAGAGCCGGCGCCAGTGAGGTCCGGGGAATCCACGCTGCATAGCTCACATCCCCCAGGCAGTGCCCGCCTCTCCAACCCGGAGTTGTTCCAAGCCGAGCCAGTGTGGCAGAAACCCGGGCGCGTGTGGGGTGGGCGAGGCTGGGAGGTGGCGCTACAGGCAACGGGCATGGGTCCCAGTGAGGCCACCTGTCTGCTGGGCAGCTGTTCTGAATTCCCCAGCACGCTGCGTATGTGTGTGTGTGGGCCTGCGTGTGTTCCAGTCCATCCCAGCTAAAATATATATAGAAAGAGTCAATGCCAGGCATGGCGGCGCACGCATGACTGTGGTCACAGCATCCTGGCAGGCTGAGATGGGAGAATCAAAAGTTCGAGCTGAGCCTAGGGAACTTGGTGACTTAGGGAGACCCTGCCTCAAAATGAAAAGTGGGGCTGGAGCTGAGTGTGAAGGCCGTGGTTTGAGTCTGCTTTGTATGAAACAAATCACTGCTTTTCTCTTTTCTCAGTATTGGTGAGCCAGTCCAGGGGGCTTCACAATGAACCATATACATGCCCAGGCCTTTCTAGGTCTCATTTTTCAATTTTCTTTTTCTTTCTTTCTTTTTTTTTTTTTTTTAAAGATAGGATTTCACTAAGTAGCTTTAGGTGGGATTTGAATTTGGGATTTTCCTGCCTCAGCCTCCCAGGGTCCTGGGGTTTTGCTTTACTTTTAAATGAACTGTTATGATGAACTCAAAGACTGTTATCAGCTCCGATAGATTTAAGCGTCACAGGAATATCTGTAAAGGATTTGGATGTTGATCGCTTGTCTCAGCGTGATGGTGGACCAACCCAGTATTTTCTCCCCCACCTCATGGCTCTGGGACTTCCCTGGAGAGTGGCAGCACCCCCAAGGCACTGCCTTGCCTTCTGGCACTGCACCCCACTTCTGTTGTGTCTGGAAGGCACCCATCTGAGTTTGCCCCCATCAAGGAAAAGGCACCAAAGAGAGTCTGTCTGTCTTGGCACTGTCGAGACCTGGGGCAGCTCTGCCGTGAACCCTGGCTGATGCAGGTTCAGATGGATCCGGTGTAGTGTGTTTCTCTCCTCCCGACACCCCACCCGGCTTTCTCTGGTGGTGCTGGACACAGTTTCCTCATTTAGTGATGAGTGGCAGCTGTGGCCATCCCGCTTCATGCAGCAGGAGAGCCACCAGCGCTGGGTAGTTTTGAGGACTCTCTGGCTTTTTTTTTTTTTTTTTTTTTTTTTTGAGACAGTGTCTTCCTAAGTCTAGGCTGGCCAACTTGTTATGCAGGCCAAGCTGGCCTCAAACTCTGGGTCCTCCTGCCTCAGCCTCCCAGATGTTAGATTACAGGCAATTTGCCATCACGCCTGGGTGGCCCCTTCCCCAGCAGTAGGTCTGGAGCCCGTACCTGTGTCAGCGCTGTGACCGATTCCTGTGTCCCACGCCAGCTTATGGCCAGAGCTGGCAAGGACTCCTTGCGGAGGACCCAGTACGTTTATCAGATTTACCAGAAGACAAGGTTGTCAGGCAAGCAGGGAGACCAGAGCTGGCCCATCACGGATTCCAGGTGCATCATTAAAAACGAGAACAAAACAGAGACGGGATCCAGGTGACCTCAGTCATGAAAACAGAAAAAAAACTGGAAGCGCTTCGTGCACTGTGCTGATTCCCATGAGCCTCCAGTGCTCTGAGTGGAGAAATCAGGCTTTTTCTTCTGCACTTGACAATAAAGAGAAGCTTAAATCGACTTCAGTGGATAACTGGGGTCTGAACTCGGGACAGAGACCTGGACATAGTTTAGGATTTAGGTGCTTTGTGCTCCTCTCCTGCTTCCTGTATGGAACTGGTCTTCCGTTCACACAGAATTGTAATCCACAATATCCCGGTCACCTGGTTATTTTAACAGTTACTTCATATGCTCTTAGAAAATGTGATTTATTTAAAAGTAACCTTTTTGATGAATTCGATTCAGGAGCAGTTAAATTTTACTGTGTGGCGCAGACAGTTGGGGTGTTCACGCGGGTGGACTAGGTGACCCCAGAGTCAGGGCTGGACCCTTACTGTCTGCTCAGCTCTGTGTACTACAGGGCACTGGTGCAGAATCAGCAGGAGATGACGGGTGGAGATGCGTTTTGGTCCTTCACATGACATCACTGATGGCTTCACATCTTTCCAGATTTATCACTGCAAGGCTTTGTATTTCCTCTGCTGGGTGTTTGGTTTTGGTTTTGGTTTTGGTTTTGGTTTGTGTTTTTGAGACAAGCTCTCACTAGGTAGTTGAGGCTGCCCTGGCGATCCTCCTGCCTCAGTCTCCCAAGTGCTGGGATCACAAGTGTGCACCACCATGCCCACTGGGTGTTTATTTTGAAATGTAGTAATCACACACACCCCAGTCACCCAGTTCATCATCATTCAGGTGCCCCAAATCCATAGATAGAACTGGCAAGGGGGTGGGGGGGGTCTCGGTTTGTGTGACCCAAGTTGAAACTGGAGAGAGCGATAGAGTCAGGAAAGACCCAGTGGCTGGTCAGATGACAGTATCTCGTCCTGATGCGGGTACAGGATCAGGGATCCATGTGTTGGAAACTTGCCCTTCTCCCTGGTCATTCACTACTCCTAATTGCAGAGAATCCAGGCTCACTGGCCTGCAGGTCCTTAACCCAGAGACAGGAGGAGGACACATGGGCCCTGTGCCCTTGTCCCCAGCACTGACTAGGCACCTCTCTGATACTGATTGGTTCTACATCTCTCCATAGCCCTGTTGATCAGCTCCTAGAAGGGCCAGTGGGGCAGTGTCTGGCCCTGTACCTGTCTGGGAGCCTGGGGCAGGCTGGCCTTCAACTCACTTTGTAGCCCAGACTGGGCTCAAACTCACAGCAGTCCTCCTGCCTCAGCCTCCCGAGTGAGTGCCTACATTGCGTGTTTCTACATTGCTGAGCCAAGGATCATCTGCCTTTTCCCTAGTCAGGCTGAAGTAGAAGCTTAACCAAGGACTAGTGTTTTATTACAGAGAATTTCACTCTAGGAGTGGGGGCAAAAAAGCTTTATCAAGGCTCAGAGATGCACCTTGCAGGGGTACTGCAGCGAATTTTGTCCCTTATCCTACCTTCAAGATGGTAAGCAGTCGTCCCTTGTCCCTGCCTCCTGGTAGCCGTGGCAGGGCCGTGTAGACTTGTGCATCTCTGCTCATGCAACATTTTATTCCTTTTTTCTGACTCCGGAGAGTGAATGTAAGGCCTCCATGCTGAGCTACATCTCCACCCTTTAAAAGTATTATTACAGGACAGAGTCTAAGTCCCTGAGTTGCCCAGACATGGGTGGAACTAGTGATCCTCCTGCTTCAGCCTCCCAGAGTGCTGGGATGACAGGCATGTGCCACCATACCTGGTCTCACCGTGCTTTCTTACTGTCCTCTGTTCTCTGAACAGTCTAGCAATGCCAGCTCTCTCTTCTCTGCCAGTCAAAATCAGCTTCTCTCTTTTTTCCCCTTGCTCGGCCTGTCTGAAGGTCTATCAGTTTTACTGCTCTGTGAAAATTGACCTCTGGGGGTATTAATTCTTTGCTTTTGTTGCTGTTTTCTGTTTCATTGAGTGAGTCTGGCCCTTCTTATTCCATCTCGTTGGACAGCCCAAGTCCCCACGTACTTTTTAAAAATGTTTTTGAACCTTCTTTACATTCTTGTGCAACAAGGTGTGGTAAGAAATAACAATGAGAATAAAATACAGGCTGAGTTCACATTCTTAAGTTCAGACTTTTTTTTTTAATATTGAACTGCACACCGGCCATGTGTCTTGTGCATGTCTGGAGCACTGCATGTCAGGCAGTGTAAGCAGAGTGCTCTTCTTGTGTGCTCAGCTGCCCTCAGGGATGCTCTTAGCTGGGCAGCTCCTCCTGGAGGTCCTGTGTGTTCATATCCGCCTAGGGCTGCTTGCTAACCCAGCAAAAGGGAAGAGTGTTTTCCACCAGCTGAACTGTTCAAACTCTGGTTCTTTGCGATCCTTGGGGTGGTTAAACTCGATTGTGTTGACTGGACTGGCTTGGGATCCTCCCAGATTAGTGGAGCCCTCTTCTGGGTGTGTCTGGGTAGTCATGGAGGGTGACCTCGAGTTCTCTACTGACCCCTGTCCCCTCCTCTCTGGTGCTGTTCCCCTGCTCAGCTTCCCAACCACCATGAATTCTACCATGATGCTCCTGCCTTGTAGGAACCGACCATGGACTGAATCCCCTGAAACTGTGAGCCAAGCTAAACTTTAAATCCTTCTGTCATGTCAAGTATTGTGTCCCACTGATGGAAAAGCTGACTGATACAGTCCTCTGCTTAACAGTGCTTTCAGGTCCCCAGCTGTATCTGTCCTGAAACGCTGCCTCCCAGGTGTGCTGGAGGGTGACAGGGCAATGACCACAGGAAGGTTCACCACACCAAGCTGCTAGAGGGGAGACTTCACTGCTGGCACATTGTACTGGGGAGCACTGGGCTAGCTCCAGGGGCCCTGGGGGGTGGATTCAGCAGGTGCCCACACAGGGAAGGAGATTTGAGAGCCTCTGCTTTTGCTGTAGCTGTGCTAGACTTCAGTGGTGCATACTTATTGCACTATCTTTAGACTTCTCGACCAGTCATTTCCCCTTCGTGTCTTCAACAGGATTCTGCTCTTTGTGATTGTGGAACAGCCCTTCTGAGAGAGGTCGACCAGGTGTCCGCAATATAGTTGTTTCCTGTTTTCATGCATTGTGAGTTAGGGTGACTTTACCCCCTCCTTGTTCCCAATCCAGCTCCTGATGTGTGAGTTGGCAGTGTTACTGTAGATACATAGCCTTAATTAAAACCCCTCTCCTTTCTAAGGAGAAGACTCGCTTTGTGTGCATTTGGGCACTGAAGGTAGTCTGTGTTTGATCGGCATCAGTGCCACGGTCTAAGGTATGCGTGGAGTAGTCTTAGTGACCACAGCCCAACAGTCCCAGTCAGATGCCTTGCAAGCCTGTCACTTGACTGGAAACTTCTCCAAGGGGCAGACAGATACGGCTTTGACATTATGTCTGTCCCAGCTGCTTCCAGCAGGGATTCTTAATCCTCAGGTTGAGCCATTAGCTTTAGGGGATGAGAAATGAGCTGTTTCTGAAGAGCTTTTGCTGAGGATGGTGACCTTGTGTTTCCTGCAGCTCCTGCCAGGGCTGTGACTTATGCCCCAGATCCTGCTCCTGTTCCTGCTGTCTGGCTCTGGCCCTATGCTCTGAGCTCTTCCTGTTTACATCCAAAGTTGTATATAGATTTGTAAGACCTTTGGAGATGTTTCAGCTGCCTTGCATCCTCGGACCTCTCAAGTGTTCCTCATCGTTTACCTGGTGTAGGAGTAGAGATTTCTCAGATGCCCAAACCTCCCCTTAGCCATTCCTGCTGGCAGCCAAGGGCTACTCCTGCTCTGTAGGCTGCAAGTTGAGGCTTTATGAAACCAGCCTTCTTACCCACTAATCACACCACTGTGTTTATTTTCCTTTTGCAACATTTAAAAATTTTGTTGCAATTTGTACATCTGCACATGTTGGTGGAAGAAATATTTGAAAATATAAACAAACCAACAACCTCAGGTTCCTATCATTGGAGAGAAGCACTAGCTTGTTGTGCACTTTTACACAAGCGCCTGTATGCATGTGCATGGACATGTTGATATTTGTGTATCTCTGTATCATGTATCTATTTTCAAAAATTGAGTCCTGATAAGCCTTCCTGTTCTATAAAGTACTCTCTGTGTTTTAAAATCCAGCAACAAGCTGTATATGGTAGCACACACCTGTAATCCCAGTACTCTGGGAGCTGAGGCAGAAGGATCACAAGCTCCAATCCAGTCAGGGTAACCTACCAACTAAATAAGAGCCTGTCTCAAAATATAAATACAAACAAACAAATAGGCCTTAGGGTATAGCTCAGTGCAAAAACCCTGGGGTCAGTCCTTAATCCCACAAAAATAAAATAAATCTGTGACATAGTTTTATAGTGTGTCTGTTCAATAATACACCTACTTCCCCTGTAGTACATAGCACGGTATCTCTCCTCGGATAGAGAAGACTGTAAGCTCACAGAGCGAGATCCTCTTCGATATTTTGTGTGCTGACTTTAATTGAAGTGGACTTGTGGTGTAAATGAAGTTACCATGAAGTACAGTTTTCTGTGTTGGATTGGTGTTTTCATTGACAGACCAAACCAGATGTTTAAGAAACCTCTCATTTTTCCTTTTGAGGCCAGGATATGGAAATGCCCCATAATTGTGGGTGCTCTTCCCCTCTTCGGAAAGCCCCTTCTTTATTTTTAGAAACAAGTCTCCTCTTCTACCATGTGGCATCAGTGTAGGTCTACTCTTAGTTACTAAGAATGAAGCATAGTAAACGTGGAAATTCAGACCTGCTTTAGATGGAAGGCTGATCATGGTAAACAAGGAACATTTTTGCCGTACCAATAGTAGGAACTCTGAGGTCAGTGTTTATCCTGCCCGAAGGGGGGGAAAGCAAGATTCCCAGGTCTCTCGGGCCGGAGGATTTCTTTCAGATGAAATGTGAGTACCTGGTGTTTCTCCAGTGGAAGGCAAGGTCAAAGGACATCTACTGATCTTGTCATTAAAGCCAGTCTCTTGCTCAGTTGCTGCCAGCAGTCCCATAGGAAGTATGATTAGGCTGTTGCTTCCTGGACTGAAGCAAATATTTCTAAAAGTCCAAAACTAGTAGAGTACCACTCTTAACTTATAAAACAGCAGTAAAAGGAGATATAGTTAGTCACCATGTTACTTTTTCAGATGTTGGATGTTTATATTGGCATGGCAACAGGGAAGCACTAACCTTGAACATTTGGTCTTTTGTGTGTTTTTTATCATGTGATTTTCTGAAATCAGTGCCATTTATCCCTCCATCCATCCAGCCACTCATCCATTCACCCATGGATACATCTGTCCACGCACCCACCTCTGACCCATCCACCTATCCCTCTATCCATCTTTCCATCCATCCATCTATCCAACCATCCACACATACATCTGTCCATCTGTCCATTCATCTACCCACCCACTCACCCATCATCCACACATGCATCTATCCATGCACCCACCACTGATCTACCCACCCACCTGCCCACCCATCCATCCCTGGTCACGGGAGTCTTTGTTAAGTATCAGGCACTGACATGCACCCACTCTGCTATGGGTGCTCACTGTACAGGGAGGGTCAGGCTGTGAGGTCCACCCAGCAGTGTAGGAAGTGCCGATTGCAATACTGTGCACCGTTCTGCCCTGCTTATGTTTAGGAACAGGACAGTTACAGTGAAGGAAAGAGCTGCGGGAGGAACCCCTGTAGGAGCCCCAGGCCTCTCCTCTCACAAGCTCAGACAGCATGAGTTTGAACATCTAACTTCAATGTTTTTTCTAGTCTTAAAGAGGCCGTCTTTGCTGTGAAGTTTCCAGAGTTCTGTGTCCAAGCAAGCCTTGGAACAGGTTCCTGGGAAAATGAGACTCGGCAGGAAGTGACTGAGAGTCTGTTCTTCCAGCCTTTCATAATCACACCTGGCCAGTGTCTGGATAGTGGGCAAACCAGTGCTTTACACCTCTTTGCTGCACTGGGGGTGGACTGTGCACACACTAGAGGCCTAAACCTCAGGGTACAGAGGGCAGACCTTGCCATACTATGGCCGAGGGCAGAGGGCTAGGCAGTTAGACTGGCACCGTGGAGTAAACTCAGGGAAAACGGGGCAGGGGCCTTGAGACTTTCAGAGGACCTGGGTGTGGCAGTGCACACCTACTCAGGAGGCTGAAGCAGGAAGATTGCAAGTTCAGGCCCAACCTGGGCAACTTAGCAAGATGTTGATTCAAAAGTAAAATAAAGGACTGCGGGAGGCAGCTTGATGGTGGAGCACATGCCTAACAACTTGCCTAAAGAGGTTCAATCCTGTCCTGCCAGAAAAATTACTTTCAGAGGGACCACCTTGGCTAAGACTTAATGTTTCAGTCTGCAGACTTTCTGAGGTCGTTTGGCAGAGCACTGTCAGGACCTTCCCATGCGTGTCTTCCGCTGTCCTCCGCACTCCGCTGGGTGAGGCTGCGCCGTCTCTCCTCCTTGCCGTGGTGGTGTTTCCTCCCACAGGCAGCCCCTGCTTCATACTTCACACAGCACCCTCTCTCTGGCCCTGGCCTGGTCTGCTCCTCCCTTCCCGAACACTCCGGTTCTGTGTGGGCAGAAACTGCAGTAGTTAGAAGCTGAGGGCCTCTTCGTTATCCAGTTCATGACCCATTTCCTTCGTGGAGGTAACGAAAACACAGCCAGATGGGAGGCTTTTAGAAAAACAGAGGCAGAAGTCAGAGCATTTAGGGGAGGCAGTGGCTTCCTGGGGCGTAGTCGTACGGAGCCTGTCTCCCTCTGCCCAGTTGGCTCGCAGCGGATGAGGCCCTGTGGATGACATTTATTTGGCTGAACTCCCCTGGTTTCCGCAGGAACCACCTCAGTTAACCTGCCCAGTTGTTTAAATGGTGCTGTTGGTCTTAAGCAGTGGGCTACAGCACCTGTCCTCAGCCTTTCTGCCTGCCTTTCCGTGATGGTGAATTTTGTGTCAGGCCAAGGCCCTGGAAATGCACCCAGGCATCGCTGTGGATGCTTCTGGGCAGGCACTGGCGGATGAGGTTAATGTTTAAGTCTGCAGACTTCAAATCTGGGAAGGCACAGTACCTGCTTTGGCCCCAGAAAGTTAGGATTGGGAACAATGTAGACCACTCAGCAGACTCAAATATGGACCAATCAGCAAGTTCAAATAAGGACCAATCATCAGGCTTGATTTGGACCAATCACAGGCATGCTGCTTTTCTGTATAAGCAGCAGGCCTGGTCTCAAAGGTCTGTAGGTGTATTGGAGCTCTCAGGATTCTCCACTTCTGCACTGGTCTCATCCTGGTTGGCCTGGGAATTGGCTCCTAAGTGGTGAAGACGTGCCAGCAGTGACTAACAGACACAATGGTAGCGGCGGGGGATATGTGGGGCTCCGCAGGGACCAGCGGAAGCGGCTGGCAAGAGCTCCGGATGGCTACCAAAGGGCGGTGTATGCTGCTGAGCTGCTGATGGGTGGCTTTGGGCCTGGAGCTGTCACATGAAGGGATGAGAGCTGTGGGACAGCCAGAGCTGAATGGCTGGGCAGCAGGGCATGTCCCTTTCTTTTTCTGGATCTGGATCTTGCCAAGTTGCATGGGCTGAGCTCAGAATTTGTGATCCTTCTGCCTCAGGTCTCAGCATGCTGAGCTCACAGGCATGTGCAGCTGCACCTGGTTCTCTAGTGCTTCTATTAGGCTCCAGGTGCTGCTAGCGAGTGAGGGAAGTGGCCAGCACAGGTGCAAGTAGGGACATCGAGGCTCCTGTCTGGACTCCCTCTGCCTTCTTCCACCTATGTTCCAATCTGGGCAGCCGTGTCCCACCCCCACCCCACCCCTTCTGGTGTACTGCGTGGTCCAGCACCTGGGGCCACCGTGGCTCACAGGAATGACTGCAAGGGAGGAGGCAGAATCCTTGAGGGGAGAATAGGGGTGGGAGGTCACAGTTGATCACATGACAGGTTGGTGTAGATTAGTAGAATGGGTTAGCGAGGCAGGTCAATAGAACAGGTTAGTACTCGGATTATACCGCAGGCCTACATGGAAGACTAGTGCTGTAGGTGAGTAGTATATTATGATAGTGGTTAGAGGAGTGGGTTAGCACTTAGTGCTGTAGGTGGATTAGAATAGCAGGTTAGTGAGGGTAGCAGGGTGCAGTGGACTAGTAGAATAGATTGACAGTAGAGTCCACCTGTGTGTCCACATCCGCTCCCCATGCCCCCCACAAGGTGCCCCAAGAACCAGACCCCCTCCTTATCCCAATGGTGAAAGATCCTTAACTGCCTGTAAGGTGAGCCTCCTGGATGGTGTGTGGCCCAGGAGTAATTTGCAGAAGCTGGAGCTGGCAGGAGTCTCCTCCTGGGTATATGAAGTCCTGTGCGTCCCCTGCTTGTGTGACAGTTGGGCAGAGCTGCTGAAACTGTGGTGGAATCAGGCCCCCAGGCTGAGCAGGAAGCCAATCACAGACGGACAGACAGGAACAACAGGCTGGGCAGCACCAGGCATCTGTGGAATCCGCTGTGCTGTCTGGGTGTCAGCAGTTGTGGGAGGGAGACGCACACACCCGCCTGTCCTTTGCACTCACGCTGACCGGTGTCCCAGAGGAGCCTCACCTGCCCTGTGGCACGGTCCCAAGGAGAGACGGCTTGCTGTATAATCTAGGTGTTAACGCTTAGGGTACATTAGTGTCTTTGCTAATCAAGTGCATCTTTCCCCAGAGACGATACCTGCATCTTAGCCGAGCTTACGATGGGGACCCACAGATCACACTTGGCCGAGAAGCTGCCAAAGGAAGTGAAAGGTCTTCAGGTGGCTGGGGACAAAACTGAGAGTTCCTTCCTGGTTCTGTCCTAGCTGGGCTCCGTGATTTCAGGCAGATGGCTCGAAGTTCTCTGGATCCATCCACTTGTGGAAGGAGTGAGACTTCAATAGTTTCCAGCCCGTGAGTGTCCGAGAGGACAGGGGTGTGGCACCCCAGAGCCAGCCTGTTTCTGACACCCAGCCTATCCCTGGTTCTTAGCTCTCCTGTTCATGCATTTTGGTTTTTTCTTTTCTTTTTTTTTTTTTTTTGCGGGGGCGGGGAGTACTGGGAATCAAACTTAGGATCTTGCCCTTGTGCTGCGCTACTAAATCCCTGGCCCTATGTTTCTGCATTTTGAAATTGGTAGATCTCATCCTTCAGTCTTCACGGCATCCTGTGCCCTGGGTGATGATGTCACCTGGGTTTACTCACAGGCTGGCTGAGGCTCCATGAAGTCAGGACACTGGTCCAGGTGGACACTGGTCCAGGTGTCTGCTATGGCATGGCAGAGGTGGGAACCAGACCCAGGCTTATCACTTCCCTGGGCAGCTCCCCACCTGCCCACCACAGGTCAGAAAAGTGGCCCGATCTACTTATAGCAGGTGAATAGGGGTTGCACCTCTGTCTGGAGAAACACCCGCGCATGTGCAGTGCAAGATGAATAGAAAACTTCCATGAATGTTTACATTAACATTTTATTAGAATAAAATGACACGTTGCCGTGAATCCCCTTCAGAACCCTCTCATTCATATTCTCTCTCTCTCTCTCTCTCTCTCTCACTCGCTCTCTCACTTTAAACACACTCATCCCATCGTCCTGGCCACTCTAAAGTCCTCTGACCCCATCAGAGGCCCCTCCTGGGGACCTTTACAGCAAAGCATCACAAAATCCTTGCCAGCTAACACCATCATGCTGGGAGCTGGATCTGGGTACCCACATGCACAGTGGGGACAGGCATGTAACACTGTTGGCCCAGCTGCAGTGGGAAACCAGGTCTGGGCTGCTCCCTGGGAAAGGCAAGTTAAGGACAGGCATGCAGCAGGCTGCGGGCGGGAGCAGGAGACACCCAAACACTTGTTTATATTTCCCCAAAGAGACAACAGGCTGGGGAGGAGGGAGGAGCCTGGCGCACTGTCTGGGTCAAGTGTCACTTTGGAGCCTTTTGTGCCCCTGAAGCAGTGTGTGGGTGTCGCTGCCTCGTGGGCTGTGGCTGTGGGAGGGAGGGGTGGGTGGTTTCCCCAGGGGGCACCCCTGTGCCTCTGGGCCGTGTCCAGTGTCCCCCGATAGACTCAGACCTGGGTCCCCTTGGCACGCCTGTGTGGGGGGGGGGGTGTATGGACACAGCCTCCCCAGCCATAATAGACATGTCCCTTTCCTGTCCTTTAGCCAGCCTGCTGGAGGGCCTGTCTTGCTAGAGCACCGTTACCAGCTGGGGGTTCCTGGGGGCTTCTTTCCAGGTCCTTGGTAGAGTGAGACAAACAGAAAAGGCAGTGAACATGTGCATCTGTTGAAGGGGGAAAAGAATGTGACAGAGAAGAGTCTCAAAGTGGCCCTGAGGATAAGGGAACAAAGTCTTTTGCACCCAGAATTCCCTGGTTGGCTTCCTCTCACTGGGACCCAAAGCAAAACTTAGCGGGCTTCATGCAGATATAAATGAAAGATCAGGAGTAGCATCTTTTGATTGGTTGTGTCCACATGCAAATAAAGGATTGAAAATAGCATCTTCTGATTGGTCCTTCCAATGGTCAGATTCAAATGAAGTCACCTTCTGACTGGTTCCCCGTCCAGTGCTCAGGCGCTGTGGAGTCACTTTGAGTCCCTTATCCTACACACACCTTCTCGTCTTTAAACAACCTGTTGGTCGATCGGTCGATCATGGGTTTCTATGACTTTTGGCACCGTCTGCCCAGCTGATTCTCTGCTTTGCCCCAGCCCTAATCTGCTCGGCCACACAAGTCTTCTGTGGCCACACTGTCCCATGCAGGTGTGAGCAGGGCAGCTGCAAAGAGCAGACCTGACCAAGGACACAGAGACAGGAGCCAGAGCCACAGAGAGCGGTAACAGTGACCAAGAGTGTCCCTGGAGTACCATCCCGGTCTTGGCTGTGGCTACCATGCCTGTAAATCAAGGGTGACAATGTGGGACCGATCTTCTACCTCAGAAATTACTATTTGCTGACTGAGTAAAATGATACCCAGGGTCTGAGTGCAGCTGTCCCTGCATGAGGTCCAAGGAGGTCCTTGCGAGAGGAGCTGGGGACCTGCACACCGCCTGCTCTCTAGGTGTTTGCCCCTCACCAGGACCTATTGGTGTCAACCAGAGGCATAAGTGTGGTTTACCCAAGCAGAATTACAAAGTAGGCGGAAATAAGAAAGGACACCAGCTTGAGCGTCTGGGGGTTCCCTGTGACACGGGGTTCAGGCAGGGCCCCTCACAAGACCAGCCTTTATGGATTCGCTGAAAGGGGGCAGACCTCTCAATACCACTGTGATCACAGCTTCGATTCTGGTTCAGAAGTCCTTACAGCTTCATCCCTTGAGACCAAGTTCTCACTGGAGTTCAGTGACAGGTCACTGTCCCCAGTGGGGGAAGATGATCTTACCATGGGGGGCTCTGGCTCCAAGCTCCAATTTTCCTAGAACCTGGGGTGATTGTAGTTCAAGACAACAGCTGGAGGTTTCTAGGCATCGCTCCTGAGGGATCTGGAAGAGGATGTTGTAAAAGCTGGCAGCTGGGTGTCCTTGTGGGCCCTGAGCATTAGTCACCCTTATGCTGGTGGCCTTGGGTTTGAAGGGGACTGAGGTAGACGAGGTAAACTTCTGGCTACTTCTGGCTAGCAATACCTCTTAAAGGATTAGCTTGCTGCATGCAGAGCTGACCCAGAGTTTTGGGGTTTCTTTGACTTCTTTCTACCTATCTTTATTTTTCCTCTCCTATCTCAAACCCAGCCAGACAGCAGACTTGGCGACCTCACAGTGACATGTGTCTCAGACAGGAAGAGAAATGGCCAAACAGATTTGTCAATCGCAGATGATGGCCACCTGCCTGCTGGAGACTGGCATCTTTTAGGGAGCCCCAGAGCCTTCCTGACCTCTGCACAGGGCCTGGGGCTGAGTGAGCAATGGTCTCAGGCCCTTTCTGGGTTAGAAATGTGAACCCTGGTGCCCCAGCAAAGCTGAGCTGATGATCACTGTAGGATCCCACAGGTGACCTCAGGCCCTCAGTCTCATCTCAGTGGGCCGAAGCCTCTTCCCACTGAATTCTCGAGGACAATGGGGAGACACAGCCCTGGAGCTTGGACTGGAGCTCCGCCAGCGGCCCATGTGCCGGCACACAGCTCAGCCCAAAGAGTTCTAGGCAGGACACAAGCCCGTCCAAAGCAAATATTAGCTCCTGGATTTACTCAGCGCCTGTAGAGAGACGGGAAGATAACTAGAGGTTCAGCTGTGCCTCCAGGCTGCCAGGGCTGGGCGGGGCCCTCTTTGCTGGGGACAAAGCTCATTGTTCCAGTTCTGTTTAAGATCCCTGGGGTTTGTTTCCATTCTTTGTTTCCATGCTTTGTGGGGGTTTGGTGTCTTACACTTGGCCAGGATGCTGGTTACTCATCAAAGTGGGGCTTCTGGTTACTTCATCAAGGGACTTCCCTGGGAAGAATCTGGGACTTTCTTGGGAATAATCTCTGGGAATGATCGGGTGCTTTGGACACCAGGGTACAGTTCTTCTGCTGGTTCTGACCAAAAGCCAGCACCTTTTGGGTTCCCTCTGGACAGGTCACGGTGTCTTCCTGTGTCACTGTGAGGCTGAAGAGGGAGGGACCTTCTGCAGGATTCTGTGTTCCATTTTAGAAACTTTCAGTAACCTCAAGTCCCGCATTTTGGTGAAAGAGTTTGAAGAGAATTAGATTGTGTAGGCTTGTTCTTTAGGGTTAAACAAAAGTCATATGGATGTAGTGAAAGTATTACTACTTTCTGACTACTCACATTTGAGAATTTGATTTTTTTCAAAGGCTCTGATAAGGCATCTGGGGTTGATTACAAATGTGTCATGGATTTAAATTGTCCTTTTGTCTTTTTAGTGGGGTATAAAAGGTGGCAGAGACCTGGGAGTGCCTGAGGGGCCACAGGGGCCAGCGTGGACTCTCGGTTCCACAGGGCAGTCTGGTTTGCAGGGACCTCACTCCCTTACTCTCAGAACTCTCTGGAGACAACAGTGAGAAGACACAGCTCTGTGATGTCCATTCGGGCCAGCTTGCTCTGTCCAGGGACCCCAAAGAGCCCAGCCCCCGTTGGGGGTGGGGTCCAAAGATAAGGGGAGACACAGGCCCCCACTCCAGCCCTGAGACTGTTCCACAAGCCTGGCTTCAGGAGGGGGCCGTCTGCAGGGAGGGAAACAGACCGTCCATCAGGAGAGGTGGAGCCCAGCACGGGAAGTAGGGGCCTGGGCAATGCATACCGGCTTTTGTGCTGCTCCACATGTGTCCTGTCTCCAGATCCCTCAACGGGAACCCTACCAGCACCTAAACAGGCCAGGCCATGTGCCTGGCTGACATCAGACCTGCCCTGGCGGATCCGATGGCCACATTAGCCGAGCTGTTGGGTACTTGTCAATTCTGCTGCTTGCACAGGATCCACAGAGGATGGAAACACATACCCCATGGTCCTCGAGGCCTCAGTCATAGGCCAAGGCACTGACAGATGGAGGCTGGTTGGGGATGCTTCCCAGTGACAGGTGTCACCATTCCTCGCTGGGTCTGAGTGGTGGGTAGGAGGTGACTCTGGGGCCCCTAGAGGAGGGTGCTAGGCCCCTGGAGGAGGGTGCTAGTCCCATGGGAGGGAGGCATGCTCACTGCCCCGCCTCTCAAAGGCCTCCTGAGTCCATCACACTGGAGATGAAGTTTCAACGTGGTGTTTTGGGGCAACAGTCAGCGAACTGCACAGGGGACTAGGTGTGTCCGATATTCAGATGTGCACAGCTCAGAGCTTATAGGTTTGGTTTTTGTTGTTGTTTTGTTTTGACAGTGTCTTACCATGTAGCCTAGACTGACCTCGAACTTGCAGTGATCCTCCCGCTTCAGCCTCTCTAGTGCTAGGATGGCAGGCATGTGCCACCACGCCAGGCTAAACATGTTTACTGCTAATGAGGAGCAGAATGTGGGGTGCATATGTGAAGAGGTCTTAAGGTAAAATGCTGGACCACAAAGAAAGCAGCTGGCTTGTGCTGACTGAGGACAGCTCGGCAGCGGTAGCTGCCCGTCCAACCCTCTCTGCCCTGGGCATCCAAGAAAGGAAGCATTGGAGAGTGTGGTGGCACTGGGTCACGTGGCCACGTCCCTAGCTGGACCCTTGCATGCCCCTGGACTGCTTGTCCCCAGGCAGATAGATGGCCCTTATCATGGGAACAGCAGCAGTGCCATGCCTAGGTGACCTGTTCCCTGCATTGAAATGGTATACAGGGACTGGGGATTTAGTTCATTGGCATAAGTGCCTGCCCTGCAAGTGCACTGTCATGAGTTTGATCGCCGGTACCAATAAAAAGAAAAGAAAAGAAAAAAAGAAATGGTATACAGTATTATTCCAGGGCTTGGTGGGATGTTTTAATCTTATCCCCATCTATGCACAAAATTCGGTTTCGGTTTTTAAACTTCAGCATTCTAGGTGGATGTGGTGGTACACACCATGGTCCCAAAGACTGTGGGAAGCTGAGGGAGGAGAATTACAGGTTTGAGCTGAGCCTATTTTTTTTTAATTTTTTTAAGTTTTATTTTAAAAGGGGGTAAAATTAAACACAACAAAACAGAACAGAACGAGACATAAGAAAGCATAAATTTCAAAGCTAGACAACCAGAGATCTTCACTATCTGTCATATTGCCTCTTGTTTTCTTCAGAATGGTTGTCCTTATCTTTGCATATGGGGAGCTCATACTAAATAACATAGCCAATCTTTTCACAAGATGTGTAATTCACTGGCTCCCACTTGCTAAGCAGGGGGGAGGAGAAGGAGGGACACGGGACGGGGGACAGGATGAGGTGAAATGTCTGATTCTCAGCCTGCACGCTGGCAGGATCACAGCCGCCCCCAGAGAGGGGAGGAGTTCCTTGTTCTCCCAGCACCCTGAGTCAACTGCACAGTACATGTCCTGACGCACCAGGGTCTCTCTCCTTCAGGCCGCCAAAAGTCTGCCACACTCTCAGCCCTCCCCCAGAGAGGGAAGGAGCTCCTTGTTCTCCCGGCACCCCAAGTCAACCGCATGGTGCAAGTCCCAAGGCGCCAGGGTCTCTCCCCTGCAGGCCCCCTAAAGTCCACCATACTCACCTGCTATTTCTTTCTGATGAATTGACCACTCCATTTCCAAAATTCTGAAATGGCCAACAGACAACATAAAGAATTCTCTTTAGGCTCCCGTTTGAAACCAGCAGTTATCGAAATCTACTGGCCTTGCTTCAGGGCCACAGCTGAGCCTATTTTGAGCACAGGGAGACTCTGTCTCAAAATAAAAATTTAAAAAGGATTGAGGGATGTAGTTCTATGCAGAAGCCTTGGGCTTAATCCCCAGAACAGCAAAAAGAAAAAGAAAATCAGCATTCCAATTAAGAGGTTCTCACTACACAGTTGGGCGATTTTATTGTCCTGCCTTCGCTCCGCGAAATCTCTCAACATGAAAAGCCCTGCTCTCATTCTGTAGATTTTCTGCTCTGTGGAGCAGCTGAGGTTACTTTTTCCTATAGCAGGCACTGGAAAGGAGTAATCTTGGTGAGAAAGATTTCCCACCTTTCCCTGAGATAGGCAGAGAGGCTGGTGAGTTCTGGGTTCAAACCTGCAAGGCTCTTTAGTGTTTAGGGTTCAGTCTCTGTGTGGGTTCATCGGGCTTGTTCCGAGATCCCATCAAATGGCCCTCTTGGGGACACAGCGAGTGGGTCCTGGTATCACCATCTGCGGGTAAAGGGCCATGACCTTGGATGTCTTGCTTGCCCCACTTGACACATTGATTTCCTTCAGCCCTGTCTCCCCCAGTGGTTCTATGAGCTGCCTTCTGGTCTTAACCGCCTGCAACTCAATTGTCCCCCTGCCCTCTGGGCTCCAAACCTGCTGTGTCCACTTGGCAGCCCCACTGGGGTCTCTGCGATCAACTCGGGGACCCTCTACCTGCTTCCCACAGGCATCCTCTCCCAGACCTGGGACTTCTCCAGTGGCCACTCCAGTGACCCACACACAAAGGCTGTTCCCTGGGTTGCAACGTACTAGTGACCCCCATTACCAAGCCCTGATCCTATCAGAGCTGTGCCATGAGAGACTGATCCAGAGACAGCTTGGGAGACATTAAATCTGTGCCATCACCTGCACACCCCACAGCGAGAATGCCGCAGAGCTTCACGTGAGCACCTGCTACAGTTCTGGGTTTTGTACCGGGGATTGAACTCTGACCTTGCACTTGCCAGGCAGGTGCTTGTGCTGCTGAGCTAAATCCCCAGCCCACAGTTGGATTTTTACAACTGATGATTCATTTTTGTTTTTGAGTCAGGGTTTCTTTATACAGGTCAGGCTGGCCACAAGCTATGCAGCCTCGGCTGGCCTCAAACTCACTGCAGTCCTCCTGCTTCAGCTCCCGAGTGCTGAGATGACAGGCGGGCACAACCGCACCTGGCTCTCAAAAATTCACTTTTAAGCAAGGCGTGCTAGTGCACACCTGTCATCTCAACACCCTGGGAGGCTGAGGCAAGAGGATCACAAGGTCCAGCCCAGCCTGGGTAACTTAGTAAGACACTGACTCAAAATAAAATTTTAAAAAAGAGCAGGGAGCAGGGGGAATAGCTCAGTGGGAGTTCAATCCTAGTAAGACAAATAAAGAAACCAGTGAATAAATAAGTGCATGTATTTTAAAGACTGATTTCTCCTTGGAGTGCAGCAGAGGCTGACACCTTCAGGGCGTACCATGGGTGCCCACCTGCTGGACTACAAGCTCATTAGAGCGGTGGCCACGGCTGTCACTCGGCCTCTGCCTTGAGCAGCCATGCAGAAATTCCCTGTGCTAATGAGAAGCGTAAAAATGTGGGTGATTCTGCCATCAGTCTCCAAAGAATTTTCACCAGTGGGATCCAAACACGAAAGGAAATCTTACATAATGTACCATGGTGCCCAGAATACTTTTTTTTTTAAGTCCAGATTATTGAAAGAAAATAGTGATCAAAAGACATAGGGAAGACAGTTTACCTCTAGAAAGTCTTGTCTGCAGAGGGAGATCTGTAAGTGGCCTTCTGTCTCCTTAATGAGAAACAGGTCCCCAAGTACCAGAAAAATATAAAAAACCAACAAGCAAGGAGACTCCCAGGAAAGCACCAAGTTCAAGTACTTTCTGTGTGGTTGTTTTCAGTCTACAACCAAAACACACGTGGTTTTCAACCAAACCGCATGGACTTGAGATGCTGGACTTGATGCAAAAACATTTTTTTTAATTTAAAAGTAAATTAAAACATACCTTTTGGCCAGGCATAGTGGTGCGCACTTGTAGTCCTAGCACTTGGGAGGCCAAGGCAGAGAATCACTATGAGTTTGAGGCCAGCCTAGGCTGCATAGTGAGTTCGAAGCCAGCCTACACTACAAAGTGAGACCCTGTCTCAGAAACAAAAACAAAACATTGCTTTTGTAAATGTGGGAAAATCAAAGGTTATCTCATTTGAGAAATCAGCATTTGTCGAGGGGGCAGGGATTGAACTCATGACCTCCAGCCTGCCAGGCAGGCGCTTGTGCTGCTGAGTTAAATCCCAGCCCTGAAATCAGCATCATTAAAGATGATAGTAAAATGATCTTTATAGTGAAGTCTTTAATCATGATGTCTTTGTGGGAAACTCTTCCAAGATCAAATGTCGTCGCATGGCCAGTGCCTCTTGTGTTACTCTGCAGGGCATGTGGACCAGCTCTACATTTTTCATCTTAGTTCTAGGCAGTGCTGGGATCACAGGCATGCACCCCCTCAATTGGCTCCATCGGGATTTTAGAGTAATAGAAATATTAAAAACACAACAGAGCAAACCCCCTAAAACTTCTCACCAGCTTTTTAAAGACGAGCTATAAATTGACCTGAGCTGTGCTGCTGAGACCCAGATTTGGAAAACTCACACTGCATCTTTCTTGCTTATCCCAGGCACCTTTCTTGGGGGACCCCAAGTGTTGGTGCCTGGGACTATGGGGTCCAAAACCTCCTGAACTTCTGGTGGGAGCAGGGTCACACCTGGAGCCAAGCAGACACCAACAGCCTTTCTAATTCCACCACTTACAAGCCATAGGAAGAGAATCACCCAGCTTAGCTTCTGAACTCTGGTTTCCAAGTAATTTCTTCCGGCCTGGATCTCCTGCAGGCCTCCTATTATCTGCCCCAACGTACGTAGTCTGAGCCCTGTGTTTTTTCCTCCACTCCTGTCTTCTTTCAGTGCTTCTGACTTTCAGCACAGCCCAAGGTAGACCTGCTGTGATTCTGAAGCTGACTGTGAATTCAAACCCCATCTAGTCAGAGCAGTCCAGTCCGAGAAGTGGGTGGGCAATGCTGGGGACCACATCTCAACAGAGAGTGGAAACCAGCAAAGAAGGAAATGCAGGGCGGAGGGCAGCATGCAGGAGAAGGAGGTTGGGGGTGCCGGGGTGCAGGAAGGGAAGGACCTCCCTTGCCCCTTCCCATTGGGAGACCTTGCCCCAGCGAGGCAGCAGCACTGGGAATGACCCCTTTTCCTTTACACCCCCCTCAGCTAAACAGTTCGTTTTAGTGGCTCAACCAATACCTTCTGAGAAGTGTCCTATTGAACCATAACTGGAACCAATTATGTAAATCACTGCTAGTTAATACAGTGCCTGAAAAGAATCAGGTTCCTGAAAAGACCACAAATGTTTCCAGAGCTCGGTAAGTGTCCTGTGAGAAATAAGCCATACCTGATTCCGACCACGTGTTGCCTCAGGATCCAAAGTCACTTTCCGGGTGCTCAGCGCAAAGCGCCAGGAATCCTGCATCTTCCCAGGATGAGAGCCAGTTGCCCTCAGAACCAGAGTTCCAGGCCAGGCCCAGCTTCCTGGGCTTAAGTACGGCAACCTGGTCTGCTGCCCACTCCTTCTAGCATCTCTGTGTCTCCATCTCCGCTTTCCCCATCTGATGAGGACACCATTCACCCTGTCAACTGGGGCCCCTCTGTGAAAGTCTTATCTCCAAACAAGGCTGAAGCCTGAGGCACAGAGGGGAGGGTTTCAGGATGTGAGTTTAGAGGAGACAGCGTCCAACCCCTCACCATTCCTGTTCCTCTCTGAGTAAGGAATTTAAATTTTTCTGTGACTGCCCTATAAAGACAAAGGCTTCTGTTTATTTTCCCAGTGACTCTCACACATATTAAATTTAGTGCTTCACTCAAACTGGAGACAGCCTGACATCTCTCCAGGGTTCCCTTTAGGACTTTGACGTTGACCCTGTCCTGTGCCTGGACTTGTCCCCATGTCCATTCTGCTGAGCGCCAGCTCCCCTGGACTTAAAGTCTTTCCCCTGTGGGACCAGCTTGAGATGATTCTGTCACATCCCTCCCAAATCCCCTACCACCCCACCTCCCGGTGTCTCAACTCCCATCCCTAAAAATGCCTGTTTGGAAATATGGGGTCAAAGCCCAAGCATTAGCTTCATTCCCCAATTTGTGCACTGAACGGGCTCATTGTTGCAGGACATCTGGTCTGCATCTGTGGTGATAGACATCCAGTTTGTCCATCTTTGGTTATGGACATCGGGTCTACCCATCTGTGATTATGGGACATCCAGTCTGCTAATGTGTGGTTACAGGGTATCTCATATATATATGTGTATGTGTATATATATATATATATATATATATATATATATATATATATATCTGCTCTACCCATCTGTGGTTATGGGGACATTCTACTCTTTCATTTGTGAGTATGGGACATCCAGTCTATCCATCTGTGGTTATGAACTTCCTGTCTAAGCTCCAGAGAGGTGGTACTGCAGAAGGTAGCTCAATTCCAGCTCATGAAATTGTCACTGTGCTCACCAAAGTGTCAAGACATTTCAGAGCAAGTGTGTCATCCTTCTTGACTATCCGCAGACCTTTTTACCTGTGTGCATTATCCTGAGATTTCTCCAACGCATTGGCCAGGGGGAAAATGTGTAATTTTATCACCTCACCCTTAACTGTTCAAACAGATTTCTTCAGTTTTCTGTCATTGAGATGAATATTCACACAGGGGCAAGAGATCATTTAGGGCATGAGTGATTAATTTATTAAAACACTTTCTTATTTTTAAACACCTCATTTTGAAAATGCCTTTCTCTCATACAACACATTTCTTGTTTCTTTGCAGGGACCTTCGCTTTAACAGAATTAGAGAGATCCAGCCCGGGGCATTCAGGCGACTGAGAAACTTGAACACACTGTAAGTTGAAACTTTGGATGGGAACACATAGGGAAGAGATCAGTGCAAGTCATTATGACATTTCCCTGCAGGCCAGCAGATAGCTGTGGTCACACCAGAGCCCCTGGCCAGCGGGTGTGGCCAGGGACCATGGAGCTAGGTGAGGGTGACCATATGCACACTGAGTGCCAGGACCATGCATCCCACCCATCTTGTGTGCCCATCCTCATGAGCGGTGAGGTCCAGTAACATGACAGCTCGTGCCTTGGCCCCACTGGTCATTGCTTCTGAGTCCCTTGTCTGCTTGTTGGGGCAGGATGGGGCTTCTCCCGGCTCGGTGTGGATGCAGCAGGTCTTCAGTCCACCCAGTTCCACTGCAGACTGGACCTGCACCTCCCTGACCACACTGAGCACCACAGGAAGCAGGTTTGCCCTCAGCACCAGGACTTAAGAGTTGGTCTGCGTGCAGGAAGGCGGAAGCAGAAGCCAACCAACTAGATCTGTGGGGCCCAGGGGGAGTGGTGGCTGTGGACCCTGGCTCCGTATCCGTGGGAACCAATGGTGTGGGCTTCGAATGACAGCTTCAGTGCGGCCTCCAGGGTTGCCGCTGAGTGGCCCAGTCCTAGCTAAAGTGGGACATCAGATTTCAGGACAAAGATATGCACTTGTTTGTACAGGAGAGAGGATTTGTTTTCCAGTGAATAAGAAGGTGGAAAACATGGGGTAGGTGGAGATGCATTCTGGGGCAAACTGCCGATCCTGAGGGTCACACACCAAGGTTTCTTGGGTCATCTTGGGGCTTAGCAATGCACCAGGCACGGTAGCTCGGTTTTCTGGTCTCCATGGTTGCAGGAATGCTTGTCCTTAGCCCTACTAAGAAGTGTTCTGTTTTGAAGTCCTGTCATCCTTTCTTTCTTAGGCTTCTCAACAACAATCAGATCAAGCGGATACCCAGTGGCGCATTTGAGGACTTGGAGAATTTGAAGTATCTGTAAGTTGGTGATCATTCTCTCTGTGTGCGTAGTATATGGATGCGGCTACGCTGGGTGTGCTGTGCATGGCTTTCTGTACAGGCTGTACCCCAAAACCTTTATTTCCAGAAGGTGAGTGGAATTGCACTGGGAGTGTTAAGGGCACTATCATCAGCATAGAGTGCCATGTTCTGTGACTATTAAGTCACCAAGCTTTGGGTAAGACGCGCTAGGTACAGTTACCGTGTGCAGTGACCCAGTGACAGTCACGCTTTTGGGGACAAGAGATGACAGTGTGATCAGTAACGCACAGCCAGTCTGCATACTGCAGAGCATAAGCCTTCCGTTTCTTCCAGCTGTAGGAGAGCACATAGTGTGAACTGTTCATTTCCCTGGAATGTCATCACTTCCCACTACTCTCTTATCTTCCCCGATTTTATCTCTTCTTATCTAGTTAAACTGGGTTTTTTAAAAAGTCAATTTTAATTAACTTGTTAGCATCCAAATCATCTACTTGTTGAAGGTTGGGTGTGTAGCTTAGAAAAAGACTTCCTGCTGAGTGTGGGGTGCATCTATAATACTGGCAATCAGGAGACTGAGGCAGGAAGATCCCTGAGAGTTCAAGGCCAGCCTGGGTTGCATAGTGAGTTCAAGGCCAACTGAAAGACATAGTGAGACCTCGTCACAAAAAAGGAAAGAAAAGGACCACCCTTCAAAAGCACTGGTTCAGTACCCTTCCCATGCATTTATTTTAAACTGGGAAAGATTTGAGGGAATATTGGGTCTACACAAGCTAGGAGTAGGTGTCCCTTGGATTTAGCAAATTGCTGTTCTTTTTAGGTCATAGATAACTTTCCAAAGAGAGCCTTTTCTAATGATACAAATTTATAATAACAACCTAAATATCTTTAAGCTGATTTTTAAAACAGAGCTATTTGTTAGTGGAGATGTAACTCTTAACCCCCACCCCACCCTCTTTTTTTTTGTTTTTTTGGAGGTTTTTTTGTTTGTTTGTTTGTTTTTTTGCCTTTTTGAGACAAGGTCTCACTGTGCAGTTCAGGCTGGCCTTGAGCTCACTTTGTAGCCCAGGGTGGTCTCAAACACAAATCAGTCCTCCTAGCTTAGCCTCCCAAGTGCTGGAACTATAGGCACACGCCACTTAAAGTCCATTTTGAATGTTTCAGTGGTTCCTAGTTACAGACTTGCCTTTTATGCTTATGAAAATTGTCATGTATATTTTTCTGTTATCTTTTGGCATAGAATGCTAATCTTTAGTGTATGAATGTTGCTAAGCCTTGTTACTGATGTTTAAAATGTACGGCCAACTTTGTTTATCCTAAGTGTATGTTCCTGCATTTATCTCTCTTTGTGGTTGTTATTTTAAGTGCTGTGTAAATTCCAGAAGGAAGCTTGGGTTTCCTGGATAGTAGATGCAGTTAGACGATAGCCAGCATTCAGGGTGTGTGTGTGTGTGTGTGTGTGACCATTTTTATTTGTTGCTCTTGGTTTTAAATCAACTAAGAACAACTTGTGTACTCTGCAAACGCATCCCTATTAGGTAGTTTGGGACATCGTTTTTTTCTGTTCTGTTTTATTTTGTTTTTTGAGAACAGGGTTTTGCTACGTAGTTCGTTCAGGCTGGTCCTGGACTCACTGTGTGGCCCAGACTGGCCTAGAAATCCCAGTGATCTTGCTGCCTCAGCCTCCTGAGAGCTGGGATCACAGGCATGTGCCACCACACCCAGCTAAATGATACCTGCCAACCCCACTGTTGATCACTGGCTCTCTGACCACCCCTGCTTTGACCCCTCCCCTCCTTCCCTCGGGAAGTAGATGACACAGATGACTGGGACAAGGACCATCCTGGGACGCAGGTGGCAGCCAGGTACCCACTCCATCCCCAAGCGACATGCAGGTCTAGGCTTCTGGTCCCACCGGTAGAGCACATTGGGTAATCAGCATGATAGTGCTTTCCGTGGTAAGAAGTGGTAAGAAGCCGAATGGTGGAGCATTTGCCCAGCATGTAGGAGACCCTGTGTTCAGTCTCCAGCACCACACACACATATACCTTCTGTTATCTCAGCCCTGTGTGTGTGGTCAGGGCTAAGTTTATGCTTAGAAGTTGAGGAGTTCTCATTCTGTGGGACCCCACTTCCTTTCAACAGGGGAGGAGCCTTCCCCTTGATTCAGGTTTCCTGATGACGTTGATTCTCAACAGTCAGCTGTCAAAGGGTCAACTCTGACCAAGTGGAAGATTACAGCTTATTGTTAGAAACCTTCTTAGAACTGATGTGAAAACCGACCTTGCCGATAAGTCTCTAAGGTTATGTGCGTGCACCACCCGGAGTCTCTCATCTCACGTATTCTTCAGCAGGGCTCTCACTGCTACAAGCTCATGCAAAGCAACGTTCTCGTTGACATTTTAAAAAGTAGGCACACAGGACCGGGGATACAGCTCAGCAGCACAGTGTTTGCCTGGCAAGCATGAGGTGTCATGAGTTCAAGTCCTGGTACCAAAAAAAAAAGTAGGTACAGAGCCCTCTTCCTCCAGACTGAACCTTCCACAGAGGAAGCAGTAACTCACTAAACCACAGTCACTGTGGCCCAAGTCACATCCCAGGAGCTTCGTATGAGACGTGAGATCCCATTTAGGAGAAGAGAAGACTGAGGTCCAGAAAGGTTGACCGCTAGCCCTCTCTCACACAGGCAGCAAGGGGGCCTCTAGCAGCCTGGAGAGCTAACTGCCTTCCGGGCTGTGTGGTGGGTACTGGGCTGTGTGGTGGGTACCACGCTACAGACCACAGGGCGTCCTGGCCAGCGTGCATTGCAGCCTGCAGGTCTCTGAGGCCACCTCAGTGAGTGCAGAGAAATCCACTTAGACAACTGCAGCACCTATGGAGGGCAGAGTGGATCCCACTAAGCCAGGTGCTGCGCCAGGCATTAACAACAGTGGAGTCAAACGCTCAGCCTTCCTGCAAACCATGCAACTGGGGAAGTGTCAGGACACAGCTGTGTGCCTGCCCTCTGGTGTGTCCCGGAGTCCTACAAGGGCTGGGTGTCTGCCCTCCATGGTCAGGCTTTCTCCAGAAAGAATCGGGTGGGATACATGTGAGGCTCTATATACCACCTCCACGCCACTGTCCCCAAGGCACAGGCCTAGCCAGACACAACATGTTTCATCAAAACTTTTATGGACTCCAAAATAGAAACTTCATATACTCTGGGTTTCTCATATAAGTGAAACTATATGATGTTTGTGCTTATGGGTCTGATTTATTTCACTTAACATTACGGTCTTAAGGTGCATCCATTTTCCTACAGAGGGCTCAGGTTTATCCTTGTTTATGGCAGAGTAGTACTCCATTCTGTGTGACTACCACGTTCTTTATCCATCTGTCAATAGACATATATCGATTAAAACTATAAAGTCCGTCTTCACTTCGCAGGCTGCGCACACACAGGTCACGGGCCAGTCCTGTGACTCTTCTGAGAGTCACATTTTATGAGTGGGGTTCTGGGGGGCTCCCCCAGGGTCCCCACTGTTTCTGACCCATCATTTAGAATCGTGTCAGTGAAACCTTATAATCAGTGCCTTGTGTATGCGTGTGGGGAGTGGCTCTGTTCTCCCGGCCCCAGGACACATGAGGCAAGCTGTTAGAAGCTGACCCCTCCACCCCATGCCAGCCACCTCACATTGGCTCCGCTGGGGAAGGCAGGGCGGGGCCTGCGGAGCCGCCAGGGCTGCCGCATCGAGTTTTGCCTGCTGCGATGCAGCTGCGCATCGAGAACCGTCCCCATGCGTCCACACAGTCCTTCCCATCCGTGGGCAGCGCGGCCTCATGTGTGTGTGCTAACCCTCTCCCGTGTTTCTTGTTTCAGCTATTTGTACAAGAATGAGATCCAGTCAATTGACAGGCAAGCGTTTAAGGGACTTGCCTCTCTAGAGCAACTGTAAGTGTCGCTCGCTCCCCATGCCCGCTTCGCCCTCCCGTAGGAGAGATGGACGCAGTGTGCTGCTGCATGATGCATGTCCGTAGCGGCTGGGGGCAGGGACGCTGTGCATGGACGCGGAAGGCACCCCGGGCCGGTCATTCGTGCCCTTTCAGCCCCTCCAGCCCTGGGACTGGGTGTTTTCCATGCCCCGGGCCCTGGGCCGTGCAGTCACCATTCCAAGAACAGTGATCACTTGGTTCCACTCATGCTGGCAGACAGGATGGCACACGCCCACAGTCCCCACCCTCTGGGAAGCTGAGGCAGGAGGATCCCAAGTTGGAGCACAGCCTGGGCAACTTAGTGACTTAGTGAGACCTTGTCTCAAAATAGAAAAGGGCTGGAGAGGAAGCTTGGTACAGACCCTGGGTTCAATCCCAAGACTGCAGTGAGCAGACAAGCAAGCAGGAGCCGGAAAACCCATGGGGCTCAGGTTTGCACACCAGGAAGCCCGAGTGAAACCTCCCATGGCAGTGGTGGGGTAGGAAGCTGTGTCCCTCACTCGCTGTGTCCCCTCGGTGACTCTTACTCGTGAAATTCGATGTCTTCTGCGGTAGTGTCATTCTTTAGGGGGAGACCAGTGCCAGCGCTGTCCCGCCATGTACCCTGGGCCGGCGGTGTTTGTGTAACCGAAACCCAGAACACCCTGCTCTTCGGCTGCGCCCAAAGTTGTGCTTTGCTGTGAAGCCCGAGTGTGAATTCTGCAGCAGAAAGTTCTGGTGAAATGAAGGGTTTTTCTGGCTCGCTTGCTCGTTTGCCAGGCCCATCCCGAGTATCTTCAGGTCTCCATGGTTCATTTATGGATGGGGAAGGGCCACTTGCTGGACCCAACAATAGCCCCTGCCGCCCACTCCCCCTGCACGTGCTGGGCTGTCTCCTGTGACAGTCAGAAAGACGCTGGGTCCTCTGTGCCTGGAGAGCCCCGCGCAGCAGAGTGAACCCTCGTCACAGGTGACCTAGAGCAGCAGGAGGAGCTTCTACGGTGGTTCCGGGACTTAAACCCAGGCCCTGTGCATGCTGGGCAAGCGCTGTGTCCCTGAGCTGCGCCCCAGCTGCAGGTGCTTCTCCAAGGGCCAGGCGTGGATTGCAGTCCTGTGACCCTGTGCAGTCCAGGATCCCCGTGCTTTTGGGCTTTTTGGGGCGCAGTGCAAGAGGAGGAGAACAGGCATTTCCAAGGGACCCAGTGGGCTCGGCCCAGACGCATGGTGACAAGGCTGTGTGCTGCCTGTGAGCCAGTTCAGGGATGTGGGGTCCCCACTCTGGGGTGTGGGTGTCCAGGTGAAAGTGGTAGGGCCACTGTCAGGACAGATCGGCTCCACAGAGGACTTAGGCACTGTTTGTGGCCAGGGGCAGCCCCTGCTGGCTTGGAGGAACTTAGAGCCCCTCTCCAGCCATAATGGTAGGAAACACGGGTCCTACCAAGGAGGCTCAGAAGAAGCACGAGGCCCCAGAGCTGGCCGGGTGTGGTGCCTGGAATTCTGGCACTCTGAGAGGCTGCCGCAGGAGGTCACCAGCTTGAACTCAGCCTGCACAACTGAGCGAGACATCGTGTCAAACAATAAAAAGGGCTGGAGTGGAGTGGAGTGCCAAGGCCCTGGATTCAATCCTCAGGAGTCCGGGCAAAGAGGGGGAACTTGGTAGACCAAAGTCAGCTCTCGGGACTGAATTCAGCAGTGACCCTGGGGAATGTTTTCCTATCTTCAGTGTCCCCTGCTGCCATGGTGCTCTGGTGGTGGCCAGGCCATAGCCCAGCTTCTCCGGAGTCCTGTGGACCCCGACTCCAGGCCACCCTAGTGCTTCCGATCTCAACCCATAGGCTGCCTTCCTGGCCAGGCTGAAAGGCTCTCGAGCCAAGGCACTCTCCCGGGGGCTTGCGTGTCCACCTTTTCCCTCCTCTGTGACCCCCAGCACAGACAGGCCCCATAGTGGGGACTAAGGACTCTGGTCATCTCTCTCCTTCGGGATCTTTAGGTCAAATGTGGCCTGTGCTTTCCCTGCTCCACTCCTTCCTGGTCCCGCACCCACTTCCCCCGACATGGACAGGGCTCCAAGGCCCCTGTGCTGTCCATATGGCTCAGGGACAGCCTGGTCCGTAAGGAGCCCTGTGTCCCTGACGGCAGCCACTGGGCCACCATCACACACACACACACCCCCCCCGGGTCTGTCATGGGACCAGAGGGGACCAGAGAGCCCCGATCCTTCCAAGGGAGGGACCTAGAGCAGATTTTATACCAGGGGATAGAGTGAAAGTTTGGGGACACCGAAGTGACAGACTGCAACATCTGTGTTCATGAGAGCTTGGGGAGCAGCGCTGTGTGGGGTGTGTGGAGGCCCCAACTGCACACGCTGGTTCTGCTGTGACTCCCAGCGAGAAAGGGGGTACAGTGTGTGAATCCTTCCGTTTTCACAGTGAGTTTGTTAGCATTCAGGGAAACTGGAAGAAATGAGCTCTCCCCAGATCCCTGAGCCGTAGGAAGTAAGGCGACGTCAGAGAAAGATGCACAGACCCCAGGATTCTATATGACAGTGGACGTCCAAGGGGACGCCATCCTGTGTCTCCTGGCGGTGTTTTCTCCAAGGCCCCTGTGCTGTCCATGTGGCTGACGTGTGTGCAGCGTGCGATCCAGGTCCATGCGGCCGCTGGAAGATGCGCATGCAAGGATTCATGCCCAGTGTCGTGAGTGGCCTCTGAGGTTGTGTCTTCAGCTTTGTTCTTGTTCAGTTTCCCCGTGCTTCGTAGTGAATGTGTCGGGACTGGGCCACCATCGCGCCCCCCAGGTCTGTCGTGGGACCAGAGAGGCCCGGCCCGTACCCACACTCGTGTTTGCCACATGTCACAGTGTATGGTCATCTATCTGTGCCGGTTTCGGATGGTTTTGGTCTCCTGTGTCAGATGTGTACAGTTACCTACTGGCATATGAGTATGAGTGAGTGGCCTGGAAGAAATTGGATAAGCAGAAAATCTGGGTCCCAAAAAATCACTGAATTGTTTAAATTGCATTTCTTTTTCTTTTTCTCTCTTTTTTTAAACTCCTCTAGGTACCTGCACTTTAATCAGATTGAAACTCTGGACCCAGATTCATTTCAGCACTTACCAAAGCTTGAAAGACTGTGAGTTGCCTTGTGTTCCTGAGTTTTGTGTTTTTCAGTCCTGGGCCCACTCCACTTGTGACTTTGACAGAGTAAAGATAGCAGAGGCCAGAGGCCCATAGGGAGTTTAGGGGCACAAACCTGCCTTCCTGGCTTAGCAAGTCAGAAGACAGACTTGCGATTTTCTCTTTCTGTGGACACAACGATAAAATTAAAAGTATGGTAGGAGCTGGGGCTGGGACTCAGCAGTAGGGTTCTTACCTTACGTGCAAGAGGTCTTGGGTTCAACCCCAGTACCTAAACCATTTTTCTGGCTTAGAAGAGTCCAGTTGCCACATTCACGTGCTTGTAACCAACAAGGTATTTTTTAAAAGGCTGGTGTAATTTGACAGCCTGCACTCTGGTTTATCTAAGAAGCTAAGAAGTATTTTTTAGGAATTGGTTTGTGTTATCTCTTCTGACAGATTTTTACATAACAATCGGATTACGCATTTAGTCCCGGGAACATTTAATCACTTGGAATCTATGAAGAGACTGTGAGTATAACCCCTGCTGTGTTGCTTTGCTGGAAATCCATCATCCACCTGGGTCTCTGTGCCAGGCACTGGGAAGTGTTTCTAGGATCAAGAAAATTCTAAGAAAGAGCCCAAGCACAACTTAAATGTGTTGTCATGCAAGAAAGCCAGTGGGTGACTGAGAATGTAAACATAAGCTAAGCCTTGCATAGGCAGCTCAGATGCTTTAGAATCACCTTTCAGCTCCTCACGTGAACTTCTGATTCCACCGCGTGTATTTCACAAGTGGGAACGGGCCCTGCCTCTTTCTCCACATCTTTCTTCTGTTCTTTTCCCTCACCACACTCTTGACTCATACTGCTACAGGCTGAAACCTGCTCCCTTGTTTTCAGGGACCCCCAGATCATCCTTTTTATGCTGAGACATTCTTTTAATGAGTCCAGGCGTTTGGGTGCTGATGGAGAAATTACTGGACACTGTGCCCTCCCTAAGGTCTCAAAGGCACAGTTCTCTGTTAGACATAGTGCAGTCCGGCATCGGCAGTGACCTCTAGACCCAGACACAAAACCCAGAGGAGCTGTCGCCCTCCCCGAGCAGCTTCTGTGTGTGTGTTTTCTCTCTTCAGTGAAACAAAGTAGTATAAGGCATGGACCTTGGTGCGGTTTTCTTTTCTTTCTTTTTTTTTTAAATCGGTACCAGGGATCGAACTCATGACAGTGCGCTTGCAAAGCAGGCACTTATGCCGCTGAGCTAAATCCTCAGCCCTGGTGCAGTTTTCTTTAAAATGTATAAAAATAAAGTCATCAGCCAAACTAAGATCTGCATTCTGAGTGCAAGATAGGACAAACACTTCTATGTTGGGCAGATAAGAGGGGAGACAGAAATTGCTGGATAAATAGAAAAGAACTGAGCCTGGCTGAGGCAAAGGGCTGGGAATCAGGATGCATCTCCCAGCTGTCTGTTCCCAGCTTCTCCTGGGCGCCTGGCAGGAACGCTCTTGGATGGTCCCAGCCACCCACCCTGACGATGTCCTTCCCAATCTTTGCTCACTCTGCACGGACCCTAGATTTGGACTCAGTGGCAGATCTGTGGTGCTGCCCGGCCACCATCCGTCCAGAGTAGTATCCAAGCCCCAAGCCCAAGAGGCCTCATTGAAATGCCCTCTTCCCGGGTACAACGCTCACATCCCTCCTCAGGCTCACGGGGCAGGCAGGACTGGCCGGGTGCCGCCTAGCTACTGCCCACCACTGCCCCTGCACCGGGCTTCAGGATCCTGGGACTCAACCACAATGCAGAGGGTCACCTAGCAGTGCCCTGGCAGGTGGCTGTCCCATCCTCCTGTGGTGTCTGCCCCCTGGAGCTGCATCCTGTCTGCACGGAGATGCTGCCTGCTTGCTGGCAGAGGCTGATGGCCGGCCAGGTGGCTTGGCGCCCTGGTCCCTGCTGAGCTGACGCCCTGTGGAAAGGCAGATAGATGGGTGTGGGGTCCTCAGG
Source organism: Dolichotis patagonum (assembly GCA_004027295.1). NCBI lineage: Eukaryota > Metazoa > Chordata > Mammalia > Rodentia > Caviidae > Dolichotis > Dolichotis patagonum. The sequence goes on from PVJX010005332.1 coordinate 40,095, forward strand.
GGCACTGGGTCTGCTATGTGAACCTGAGCCCCAACCCAGTATCCCGGGCAAGTCCCTGCTGGGCTCTCAGCAGTCTGCCCCGGCATGAGTCAGCTTTCCAGGGTGCACAGGTGGTGAAACCAAGTGTCCCCACCTTGGACTTCTTTCCCAGGATGCAGGAACATCCTGTCTCTGCTGAGTCAGTCGGTGCCAGGCATTAGGGAGTCCAGAAGCTCCAGGGACCCTGGACCTCACCCCATAGGGTGATACACCCTGCCATCTCGTTCTCCCTCCATGACCTGTGGGGGCAGAAATGATGGGGGCCAATGCACTGGGTGACGAGGCTCTGGCGTCGGGGAGGCTCTGGGTTGTGCCTTTACCACTGACTCACGGGAGCTTCTCCAGCCTTTCTGGTCCACGCTTGCCTCTGATTAAAGCTCAGAACCTGACCCAGTTTTAGGCTCTGTGCTGGGAGCCCAGCACTTAGTGGGTGCAGGACTCCAGGTCTGCCAGGCCATCATGACTCCTTGGGTCGTTGTGACTCCTGGGTCTCACTGGCTGTCCCCTCCCTAGGCGACTGGACTCAAACACACTTCACTGCGACTGTGAGATCCTGTGGTTGGCCGATCTGCTGAAGACATACGCCCAGTCGGGGAACGCGCAGGCAGCAGCCACCTGCGAGTCCCCCAGACGTATCCAAGGCCGCTCGGTGGCCACAATCACCCCCGAGGAGCTGAACTGTGGTGAGAAGCCAGGCGCGTCCCCGGGTCGGAGGTGCGGAGCCTGGTGTGCGTCCTCGGCCACCACCGGCCGGCCATGTCTGCTCCGTGGCACCTGAACAGGGAAGGACCCCACTTGTGGACCTGCTCCTGGTGTCTGAGTCTAGGTTTTGTTGCAGGAACAAGGGAGCCCATTGTACCCAGGCTACCACTGCCTGTGCCTGACCCAGCCCCACCGAGGGAGTGCTGTGGGGCAGTGATTCTGGGGTGGCCCTTGGGGGGACTCACCAGAAATGGACATGAGGGGCTAGCTGGGGGCTGGCCCTGTGCCGTCAAGAGTGTAATAAACCCACTGTAAAACTTACCCAGAAGCAAAGCATGGTGACGCACACCTAAAATCCCAGCACTCAAGAGGCTGAGGCAGGAGGATCGTTGCAAGTCTGAGACCAGCCTGAACTGCATAGTGAGATCCTATCTCAAAAAGATAATAAATAAATTAATTAATTAAATAAATAAATACCACATTATCTAGAAAGAACTAGATCAAGTCAGACCACAGTACATGATCTTTCTTTTAAATGTCCAAATCCTAATTCAGCTTCCTCTTTTAATTTAGTTGGGTTTTCTTTCTTGTCTTTGGCACAAAAGTTAATTTTTGGGTGTTGGGCGTAGGTGCACACCTGTAATTCCAGCACTTGGGAGGCCAAGTTAGGAGGATCACCATGAGTTCAAAGCCAGCTTGTAGCCAAAGAAAAACAAAGAAATGTTTTTCAGTTCTTCGTCCAAAGCATCGTTAGCATTTTTAACAGAAACACAACATGAATGAAAGTTAACCAAGGATGCAGCTCAGTAGCACAGCAGCTGCCTGCCAAGCTCCAGGCCCTGAGTCAGTTCTTCGTACCAAAAAAGGAAAAAAAGAATGAAAGTTAAAAATCAGTACATTCCCGAGTGACCCGGCTGACAAAAGGACAGATGTTTGTCACCATCTGTTTTTATAAACTTGAGCCCAGCCCACTTTTCAGTCTCCTTGTGTGGAGAGGCATTTGCTGCACATTGCCCCTAGTGTGAGCGTTTGTTCCTTTGGTGTCTGGGGTCTGTGTCTCTGGGTCCCCAGCCCTAAATCACCTGCCTGCTTCTGCCTTGGTCTCTTCACCTTTTGTGCTAGACAGACTTTCCCCTGGTGCCCAGCGGTCGTGGGTCTAGGTATGCAGGGTTGTTGGCTTCCAGAAGAACGCCTGTCTGGGGACCCATTTTTCTGCGATCCTAGCAGTGATGACTGCACCTTGCACCCAAGAGATGTCAATTCCTGTGCAACATGCTGCTTGCACACACGTGTGCACACACATGCTCGTGTGTGTGTTGGTGCTATCTTATCGGTACTCACAGCCTGTGTGTGGCAGACAAGGGAGTGCCTGGTAGCCTGGGAGTGACTAGTGGTCAGGCCAAGGCTTCACGCTGACCCTCCCCAGAGACTGGGAGCTGTCCAGGGTGGGTGATTGGGATGGGGAGGCTGACAGGAGGGACACATGCTCCCTGAGGTTAGGTGGGGTCCTGGAGCCTGGGCTCTGTTCAAGGAGGACTCAGCCCCCAGGAGGCACCCTGCTGGCCGATCCTTACTTGATCATTCAGCGCTGGCATTGCTCCCGAGGGCGTGCAATGACCTCAGAGTCCAATAGGTCTGGTCTGTGCCGTCCCCATGACAGTATCCCTGAGGTAGAGATGAACGGTGGTCTGCGCACAGGGCAATCTCCATGGAAACGTTTGCGGCCGAGGCGCGTCTGCGTGCTCTGGTTTTGTTTTGATCTGGAGGTTGGGTCAGGGTTCTCACACCGCTCCCTCCGCAGTTTAGACTAACGAGGTCTCCTTTCATCACTGGATGCAGAAAGGCCCCGGATCACATCAGAGCCACAGGACGCAGATGTCACCTCAGGGAACACGGTGTATTTCACCTGCAGGGCTGAGGGCAACCCCAAGCCTGAGATCATCTGGCTCCGGAACAAGTAAGTGGGGTGGCAACGGAGGTCCTTGGGTGCAGGAGCGGCGCCTTTCCTGGAGTCCCATCCCAACTCCTGCACTCCCCACTGGGGCTCAGCACCCCCACCCCGCCCTACACGACAGCAGGACAGGGGACACTCCTATCCCCAGACCCAGTGCCCATCCAGCCCTGGTCCCTCCCGGCGCTCAGCCCAGGGCAGGAGCTAAGGGAGGCTGTTTTTCATTCCTGCCGCTTCCCTATCACCTAGGAACTCTGGAGTAAGCTGGCTCTGGACCTGGGCTGGGTGACCGGAGCCCTCCCTGGTATGTCACGTGATCATAGGGTTGGAGACAGAGACCTAGGCAGAAATGGGTTTGGGTCACTGGGGACGTCTGAGGTCAGGTCACCCAAACAGGGTGGTCAGCCTTTTAGACACAGACCCTGTCACCTGCCCCTCCCACGAGGGCCAGGTCCCAGACCAGACGCTGGTCTCAATCAAGCAGCGCTGCAGGGATGATGACCGTGAGAGCCGCCAGGTGGCATTGGAGAGCTAGGGACACACAGACTCAAGGTGTGTGGAGCCACAGAGACCTCAGAGCAGGTGTCAGGCAAGATAAGGTCCCCTGACCTTGGATGTGGGCTGTGTAGAGCAGGAGAGAGGTGCCAGCAGGGCCTTGGAAACCTCGGTCTTCATAACTTTGAGATTTCAGAACCAAGGGTGGCAGGCCTAGGGCCGTCCGCCCACCGTGTCCCTCTGCTGGGGGACATCCAGGTGGTTCTGTGAGTGTCATGGGGAAATAGTTTCCCTACCTGTGCCTTGGGAAACTGAGGCACAAGAGTGCCCTGCATTGAAGGCAATGCCTGACCTGGGCTGAAGGGTGTGGGCCAGGGTTTTTAACTTGGCCTTTTTGTCCCAAGCTCTGGCACCAGAGGGAGGGGGGGCTTCCCTGAGTGACTGCCCGGCCCAGGTGGCTCTGTTGGGACCTGGTTTTGTTTTTCTTTTTTTTCCTCTCTCATGATTGGGAGCATCAGACATCAGCTCTGAGCCTCCAGACAAAAGGAGCAAAAGCCAGGTCACTTGGTGGGAAAGGGATGAGGGAGGGCCAAAGGTGTCACATGTGACATCAATGTGGTGCAGAAGGAACGTGCCCCCTTCCCCACCCCAGAGAGCAAACACCCAGGAATTTGGAAGGCAGGGACCTGGACATCTCGGCTTTGCAGTAGTCTAGAATGAGGTCGCACCCCAAGTGCAGTGTACATCCTGGAAGGAGAACTTTCCTTTGATTTTTCTCCACTGTGTTTATGTGTTTTTCCCCCTTTGGAGTTAGGACCACTGTAAAGCATTTAGATGGACAGATTGGGTACACAAACTGGGTAGAGGTCCAGGTGCACAGACATGTTCCCAGAAATGCCTATAGCTCAGAGGAGGCAGGTGCCTGGAAGACCAAGTTAGCCCTCCTGTGTCCCCCAGAGCCACCCATGCCCTCCCTCAATGGTAGACAAGGGGTTTCCTATGCTTTAGACCCTCAGCTTCCCCGACTCTGTCTTTTAGTAACGAGCTGAGCATGAAGGCAGATTCTCGCTTAAACCTGCTGGACGATGGCACGCTGATGATCCAGAACACGCAGGAGACTGACCAGGGCATTTACCAGTGCATGGCCAAGAATGTGGCCGGGGAGGTGAAGACGCAGGAGGTGACCCTAAGGTACTTTGGGTCTCCAGGTACGTGGAGGGTGTGTCACATATGATCCCCCCCCCCCGACTGTCCTCCGCCTATTTCCTTGTCCTTCCACACCAGCTTGCTCATGATAGAAACGTGAAGGTCACAGGGCCAGGACAGGCAGTGCTGCACCAGGGTCAGCCCACAGGGTCACAGGCGCTCCGTGAAGGTTACTGTGACCCAAGGTGACCCCACATCAGGGAAGCTCAGGGGACCATCACCCCAGCCCTGCCTACCCTACCAGGTCTCAGCTAGTGCTGCTTAGTATGAGCTTTTGTTGGCTAAGGGCTTCGATCCCTTAAAAGAAGATTAAAATATTGGAAATTTTAGCTAAAGTTACACTGTGCAAAATGCTGGCACTTAATTTCGAGAATGAGAAAAGTCTGTCCCAGGTAGGGGGGACCATTGCCATCTCCTCCTCCATGGTCGCAAATTCTGCCCTGATTCCTGTGCTCCAGTTTCTGGAGTGGTCGGGAAAGCGGGTTTGTGCCTCCCAAAGTGTGGTCACTGTGGTTCTGGGGGATCACGTGCAACTGTAGAGCCCCAGCCCTGCCCTGGCTGGTCTTAGCTCTGTCCACAAGCGCCAAGGGCTGGTGTCAGCCTCTTTTTTATATTTTAGGCCACGTTGTGTGGCTCCATGTGTTTGTGTCTTTGCTTAGATGCTAACCCCCTTACAAACCAGCCTGATCTTTGCCACACTGCTGCTGCCCATCATAATGCAGGAAAGAAAGAGTAGTCTGAGCTAGCAGAGGAAATCTAAAGGCGGTTACTGCTGCTGAAGCAAAGCCCTTAGACTCGCAGCCCTCCAGGTTTCCGAGCAGGGCAGCTAGCACGTCTGCAAAGCCCCACAGAGGCACAGCTCCTGCTTGCAGGAGGAGGCCATGCTGCCTCTGCAAGGAGTAAATTAATCCCTGATGCGGGCAGGCGGGTGGGCTGTGAGTCCTTGGCACAAAGCAAAGGAGACGGTGAATATGATCTCATTTAGGAGAATTACTCTGTGAGCAGTTAAGCGACTCCTGGACGGAACGTCCAGCCACTCTCTGCATCCTGGAGCTCTGAGTTTACTTCCTCTTCATCAGAATCTGTCCCAAGAGCAGCAGCCTGTCAGCTGCCAGGCTGAGCGCCTGGCCCCAACCCCTGAGATGGGCTGTGAACCTCAGGGTGGGGGGCAGCCTGGGGTGACCAGGGGTGCAGGCTGTACCTCATGGCCAGCCTGACCGGTCCGTCTTCTAAGGTCCATGAGTTGAGAAGAGTTTTAACATTTTTCAGTGACTGAAACGCTTAAGCAGATTTGATGACACAGGACGGTTATGCGAGATGATTTTTGAGTGTCTCTGAGTTAAGTTTTACTGGAGCATAACCCCATTCTTCCTTTTCTAATTTTTCTTTTTCTGGGGTGGCTTCCTCGCTGAGGCAGCAGAGTTAAACACCAGCACAAAGCCTAGAATATCCTCAGGCCATGCACAAAGGTCTCACCCTCCCCGACCCATAGCGAGGCACTGTCCTGTCACAGCAAGAAAAATCTATTAGGACAGGCTTAGGAGTTCCTGGCGAATTGAACTTTGGATGATCAGATTAAATTATTAAAAAGAATCATTGCTTTTCATCTTCTATTTCCCACTACCTCTTTGGGAGGTTGGTGGTTTGACCTCTGCTGACCACTCCAGACCGTTTCAAATGTATTGGTAAAGTACTGAAGTCCAAAGTTACTGCTGTTGTCTACAAAATATACTCACCTGTCTTCGTTTATGTGCTCTGTGAGTTTTTGTGTGGTTTTTGTATATAAAACACTGCTTTGTTCTGTCTTGCCTCACTCTCTTTCATGCTCCTTTCCTCTTCCCCTTTTTTCTCTCCACTCTCCCTCCATCCCGTTCTTCATCCTTTGAAGCTCTCTCTCTGGGGGTCACCAAGCTTTTGCCCAATGTTAGGAGAGTACCAAACCCCTGCGGGACCGGAACTTCCCTGGGGGACCACTTGCTCTCTAACTCTTCCTCTTCCTGGTGGTGAGAGTCTGGGGGGCTCAGCTGACTCCCCTCTGGGCCTTGCTTCTGTTCTTGTCTCATTCTGTGCCTCGCTGATGGTTCCTTAATGCAAAGTTCAGTCCTGAGTTTCTGCAGAAGAGCTTCGGTGTCGTTCTGGTCTCTGGTACCTTCACACTCTCTGGTCTGGCAGTTTGGTAGCAACGCTGGGATTACCTGTATGCCTGGATGTTTGATAACTAACATGCATTGAATGACACTTAAACAGGGACAGGATGAAAAAGCTGCAGAAAAACCCACCCTGTCTCTCCAAGCCCGGTTCACACTGTTCCCATTCTGTCATGTTGATTTCTTCTGGTGTCTGGATGAGTCATTGTTCACGTAACTACCGTGGTGCCTCGGTTCATGGACTGACTTCTGCCCACGAATCCGGTCACAAACTGAGTTGGACAAGAACTGGATTCAATTCAGTGCTTACGTTCAGTGTTGACCTTAAGGGGAAATTTGATTCATTCTCATCCAATTTGGTTTGTGACCAGAGTCCCAGAAAGAATTAAATTCATGGACCGAGATACCACTGGACTTTCAGATATTTCCCAGATCACTAGCTATCACAGTTCCCTGTATACCCTTCACTCAAAGCATCTTGAGCCAAGTGTTGTTTGAAATTCAGAAATTTGGGAACATTTTTTAGAAACGTTACGTGAGGCATAATGCAATTACCAGCTCACGCTGCCGGCCTGGCTTTGGCCTGTCAGTGCCCTATAGTGAGTATATCAGTGCCCTGCTACAAGCTGTTTATTGACAGGAAATAGAATAAAAAAGTCAAGAGCTGACCATGTGCACCATGGGTTAAATTTCTTGAAAAAAAAAAAATGGCTTTCAAAGCTTTTCGGAGACCAGCCTCGTGGATAATGGGTAGTTGTCTCAAAGAAAGGTTAAAGAGGTTATTTGCACCTAAGTCATTTTCTGTGCCTACAAGACACTTCCGTGGGTTAAAACCTAGCACAGGGCCGGGGATTTAGCTCAGAGGTCTAAGTGCCTGCCTGGTAAGCATGAGGTTGCGAGTTCAATCCGCAGTACAAAAAAAAAAAAAAAAATAGCTAGCACAGCAATTTCTGGGTAGAGGAGTGTGTGCATGGCTAGTTGTGATGTCCACCCTGTGTCTCTCCAGATGGCTCGTGTCACTTTAGAGTCCTGCTGTCAGTGTGGGAGAGCCCTGCTTCCACACAAACTCAGCATAAAACATGTTAGTAAGCCTGTGGGAGTTTTCCTAGCCTTACGTTTGAAAAACATTCTCTGTGTAGTTTTAATTTTTCTCTTGTGGTGTAATTGATATTTTATAAGGTTTGCATATACAATATAAACAGTATTTTGTGCCAGGAGGAATTAATAGCGAAGGGTAACAAGGCTGGCGTCACCTGTTTGGGATAAACAGGAGTTCTCCATAGAGTCAAATGTGTGAGGCCAGGAGTTGAGCTCTGGCACGGTGCCTACTTGGCAAGCGTGTGGTTCAGTTCCCAGTTACCTCCCTCCCAAGGAAAAGTATCTCACGTGCATCTAAAAAAGGAATTAAGCTCTTTTTTTATCATTGTTATTGCTCACCAGCTGCCAGCTCCTTTTTAAAGATAATTTTTGAGATACAATCTCACTCACCAAGTGACTCGGGCTGGGCTGGCTTTGGATCCTCCTGCCTCAGTCCCCTAGACCGGTGGGATGACCAACAAGCACTAACATGCCCAGCAGACTGCCTTTGTTTGACCTGAGTCTTGTTTTGCTTTGCTTTTTGAGACAGGGTCTCACTATGCAGTTCAGCCTGGCCTTGAATGCCCTACGTAGCCGGAACTGGCCTCAAACTCACAGCCGTCCTCCTGCCTCAACCTCCTATAATGCTGGTATTACAGGCTAGTGCTGCCATTCCCAGTTAGTGGATCATTTTTATCACCTGCACATTTCTTTTGGAAAGGAAAGAAAAGTAACACTGTTGCATTTTGCTCTTTTTGCTTATGTTGGAGTTAGACTGAATGCGTAGCCCGAACATAGAAAAGTACCAACCAAAAAACCCTTGGGAAACTGGAAGAAACTAACAGAAGCTTTCTGCTCACGGCAGCGAGGCTGGCATTCGTGATCCAGCCACAGAACACAGAGGTGCTGGTGGGCGAGAGTGTCACCCTGGAATGCAGCACCACGGGCCACCCCGCGCCGCAGATCACCTGGACGCGAGGGGACCGGACCCCCTTGCCGGCTGACCCCCGGGTGAACATCACTCCCTCGGGTGGCCTCTACATACAGAACGTCGCCCAAGAGGACAGCGGGGAGTACACATGCTTCGCGTCCAATGGTGTGGACAGCATCCACGCCACGGCCTTCATCATCGTCCAGGGTTAGCGGCCGGGGGCGATGTCAGGGTACCCAGCCCCCTCCCATTAACATGTCAGAACCCCAGTGCCTGGAGCAGCCTGTGTCCCGGCTCCAGCCCAGCCTGCCCTCTTGGTTCCCCCTAACCTGCTTTATTTTTGTGTGTAACACTCACCCACGTGTGTATGAGTCTCGCCCATTGCTGGGACAAAATACCTCACCATAACGGAACAGAGAGGTTTGTTTTGGCTCATGGTTCAAGGGGTTCAGTCTGTGGTTGGATGGCTACAAGGTAGAAATGGCATGGTAGGAAAGCCCAGCAGAGGAAAACTGCTCACCCTATGGCAGTCAGGAAGAGAGAGAAGGTGGAGCCAGGGACAAGAATGTACCCTTCCAGGTCACACCCCAGTGACCACTTCCAACCAGGCCCCACCTCCTACAGCACAGTCAGCACTGATGAGCACAGACCTCATGCTCCAACCACCTCCCAAAAGCCCAACCCTTCATCCCTAAAACATAGTGTGACCTAGTCACAGGTGGATTTTCTGGTGTTGGCCGAGACTGTGCTTTGGCAGTGGGCTCTGAGCCCCAGGTCCTGGCCTGCAGACTCTGCAGAAGGTCACACAGGCCAGTGCAGTCATCGCTCACCTGTAATCAACTCCACATCTGTGAGGTCAGACCTTGATCATGGGAACAGGTAGTCTTCACACTTTGGCTGTGTGTTTCCAAATCGTTCTGTGCCCTTAAAAAGGAACCTGTGAGTTCCTAGAAAAGCCGAGAAGTGTGCAGTCTACAGGAACTAGAATCCAGAAGAGAAGAGCTCAGACAGCTGCCTGCCCAGCTCACACCTTCTTCCGACCACTTCCTGCCCCACTGACAATTCCTTGCGAATCATCTTTCTAGTTTTCTTTGCATGAGCAGCTGTGCGTCCTTGGTGTACAGTTTTACTCTTCTGTGTTTCTGTGTTGTAAAAATGTGCACCTGCCCCATACCCTGTCCCGGAGCTCAGTTTTATGTCCAGTAATAATAACTCCTGTCACTATCTACAGTGCACCAGGTGACATATTTTAACCATTTGCAAATTTATCTTAAAGTGTGTAACGAAATGAGACAAGTCTTTTCTTTTTCTTTCTTTCTTTTTTTTTTTTTGTTTGTTTATTTTTTCCCAGCTAAACTAGGATTTGAACCCAGAGCCTACACACTAAACTACATTGCCAGTCTTTTTTTTTTTTTTTTTGTACTAGGCATCAAACTCACGACTGCATGTTTGCAAGGCAGGTGCTTATGCCACTGAGCTAAATCCCTACCCGCCAGTCCTTTTTTTTAAATTTTGAGACAGTGTCTTGCTAGGTTGCTTTATTCCTTAAGCTGAGCCCAAACTTGTGGAATCCTCCTCCCTCAGCCTCCCAGCATACCAGGGGCTCAAGGAGTCTTTGGTGGCTGGTTTGCTCTCTCTGGCTGAAGAAGGCTGAAGCAGGCAATTCTCTGTGTGTTAGTACGTTGCAGCCAGCCAGCTTCCTAGACTAAGCCCTTCTGTAAGCTCCTTCTGTGTGATCCTCAGGAAGTGCCTGTCGCGTGATGCTCTTCCTGCCTCCTTTTTGTTTCTGTCTTAAGTATCCTCACCGCACCCACAGCTGCAGCCACTTAAAACCCTGGACTCTTTGTTTCATTTTCATTTTTGCACGGGTTCTCCACCCAGCACAGTCTCTAACTGTCCTGACAATGTTTCTCCTCCACAGCTCTCCCTCAGTTCACGGTGACACCTCAGGACAGAGTGGTCATCGAGGGACAGACGGTCGATTTCCAGTGTGAGGCCAAGGGCTACCCTCAGCCTGTCATCGCCTGGACCAAGGGAGGTGAGACACCCCAGGGTCCCTCTGCTCGGCCAGGCAAACCCAGCTTCTTTCAGGCCAGACTGAGATGGGCCACAGCCCATGGGACCCAGGCACTAGGAAAAGGTGGCAGTGTCACTGTGACTGCCACACTTTTATGATTCATGGCAAGGTTGGCCAACAGGACTTGGGGTGCCGAGATGCAGACTGAATAATTTGGGAGATAGACCTTCCTGGGTCCCTTGTGCTCTGGGTTAAAGAAGAGATCTCTACGCTCTGACCCCCAGCATTCCCATCACCATGTCTCCAGCAGGGGCAGGACTGTGACCACCATAATTTGTAGTCTGGTGGCAGCCCACAGTGTCACAGCTGGCTGGAGAGATGGGTTAGTCCTTGTCCTTCAGAAACACGTCCACCCCAGATATCTGATGTTTGTGTCTACCCGGCCACGCCAACTTGAAACAGAGCACCTCTCTGTGTCCTCTGGTCCCTGAGGGGATCTACACCAACCCCTGGGCATCTCTGCCCTTGGGCCCCCAGATGGTAAGAGAGAGGTATATCCACAGGGAATTGCAGGACTCCCGAGGGGGAGCCTGGCCTCCAGGCCCCCTGCCCATTTTCTTCTCAGGCAAAGCTTGGGCCCAGCCCCTTGGCCACTCCAAGTCCCTGCATTGTCCAGGCTTCTGTTTAGCCTTTCCTCTGGTCATCTGCTCCTCTCAGCCTCTGAGAGGCTGTTTCCTCCCTGGACACACTGTTTCCTCCCTGGACACCCTGTAATGTGGTTATGAGCCCCATATTGGGTCTACTGCGTAGATGCGTAGGACCTGCTTCCCAGTGGCCTGTCACAGTCCAGCTGTCCCAGCACCAAGGCCCATTGTCCCCTGTCCATGCCAGCTCCATGCTTGTTCAACCTGCACTCGCTCTTGCAGGGAGCCAGCTCTCAGTGGACCGGCGGCACCTGGTGCTGTCCTCGGGCACGCTCAGGATCTCCGGGGTGGCCCTGCATGACCAGGGCCAGTACGAGTGCCAGGCCATCAACATCATCGGCTCCCAGAAGGTCGTGGCCCACCTGACCGTGCAGCCCCGAGGTAGGCACCACATGGAGGCTCGGCAGAATAGCTGGGCCGGGGGTGGTTGGATGGTGCCCAGCCTGCCTCAGCCGACCCTCACCTGTAGATGGTCACCCATGGCTCTGGCTCCATTTTGTTCCATTGAACGTCAGCTGCGGGCATCCGAGCTCTTGGCGAAGGACCTGGTTACACTCGCAATGTACTGTTGCTGCCCAGGCAGGATGCAGGAGGAGCGGTCACCGCTGGTGCCTGGGCCCCTGCTCCGTGCAGATGCCAGTCGCGCTGACCCAGTGCGGACAGTGTGGTGGTGAGCTGCACTGGCTTCTCTCCCCCACTTGCAGTCACCCCGGTATTCGCCAGCATCCCCAGTGACCTGACGGTGGAGGTGGGGACCAACGTGCAGCTGCCCTGCAGCTCACAGGGCGAGCCCGAGCCGGCCATAACCTGGAACAAGGTGAGAGCCCTGCCTCGGAGCCCAGGGTCGCCAGGGATAGCGGGTGGCCACTGCCTTGTCCCTTCTGCACCCTTCCCACAGCAGAGAAAAAGCTTGCCAGCTCGGGTCAGTTCCTTTCTTGAACCCAGGGCTTCCAGCATCAGGGCAAGGGCTGTACCACAGAGCCACACTCCGGCCCAGCAGTCTGGCTCACAGATACCCTGGGAGTTAGGAACACTAACCAGCTCGACACCTCACTTCCTGCTGTCCAGCAACAAAAGCAGAGAAAAGCCTGTGCTTTCAACCCACAGTCTCATAAGTCATCATGATGGTTTGTTTTGTTTCATTTTGAGACAGGATTTCCCTGTGTAGTTCAGGCTGACCTTGCACCCACTGTGTAACCCAGGCTGGCCTTGAGCTGGCTGTGATCCTCCTGCCTCAGCCTCCCGAGGGCTAGAATAACGAGCATGTGCCACCATGCACAGCATAATGGCTTTTTTCAAATTCCGCTTTTCTTTGCTCTTCTATTCAGCCTTATGCAAAACATACTGACCGACACACACTAGGTTCATGACCTGCTTCCTGAGGGGAGGAGGTGACTGTGACTCTCCATGGAATGAAAGTTCCCAAGGCCCCAGCTTTCCCCTGCTGCCCCCACCTTCACCCCCAACTTGTCCTTCTGCCCCACCTGCTCCCTGACCAGGTATGGGGCTTGTGTGTGTCCTGAGTCTTCCTCTGAATCAGGGTGCCCCTGGGTACCCATACCTCAGGAAACCCCTACCAGAGCAAGTAGCCCACGGGAGTTGCCGTGTGCACCCCCACACTCATCACGACAGCCATCTGCGCTCCACCGTGAAGTGGGCAGAGGATGAGTGGACAAGAAGAGCTTATCCCTCTGAGCCCCTGCCCTTCCTCATGGCCTCGAGAGCCCCTCTGTGTCCCCCAAGAATCGCCTTAGCCTCCTGCCTCATTGCTGCCACCCTCTCATTGCTTTGCTCCAGGACGGGGTTCAGGTCACGGAAAGCGGAAAATTCCACATCAGCCCCGAAGGGTTCCTGACCATCAATGACGTGGGGCCTGCAGACGCAGGTCGCTATGAGTGCGTGGCCAGGAACACGATCGGCCATGCCTCGGTCAGCATGGTGCTCAGCGTGAGTGGTAAGGCCCGGTGTGGGGACCAGCATGTCCCCGTCCCTATACTCCTAAGGAAAACCAGTCCAGGGTGTGTAGAATGACTGAGAGATGGTGGGTCCCGAATCCACAGCTGGGACCCTCCCTCAGGGTGGGTATTAGTTAAATCTCAGCGTTGACACAAGACACCCCCCCCCCAAAGGCCCCTTGAGTCCTGCCTTGGCTGGCTGTCAAGCAGAAACAGGATGGGAGGGGGCGTGGCAGAGCACAGCTGGTCTCGGTGTGCACACGCCAGTGACCACCTCCAGCCTGGCCCACTCCCAGCATCAAGTCTGCCCTGGATGAGTCCAGGGATGGATGTGGTACCCTCTGTACCCTCAGCTTCCGCGCCCAGGACACGCGATTCTGCTGAAATTGTAAAGACACAGACAATCACTCAGAGCCCCTGTCCAGCCTGTCAGTGGTTCGGGGTCTTCTGAGAGCCCTGGGTGGTCAGGAGCGGCTGGGTTGGGGAGAAGAGGGGGAGACTGCTGCTTGCACAGCAAGCTGGAGAAGGCTGGCAGGGGATGGGGTCTGTGACCCCGGAGCTCCTGGGAGAGGTCAGAGCGACAGGTCACCAAATCACAGTGGAAAGGCAACCCGTGAGGAGGTGGCATCAGACAGAGGGACTCCCCTCAGTCACCCCATGTGTACCTGTGGGAAAGAGAGGGGAGCCGGCCAGCCAGAGCAGCTGAGGCTGAAAGGTGTTGGGAGTCAGGAGGATCTGCCCTGTCAGGAGGAGGGCCATCTCAGGAGCTGGGGAAGGAAGCTTTTTGTTGTTGTCTTTTTGAGACTAGGTCTCATTATGCAGTTTAGGCTGGCCTCGAACTCACTTTATAGCCCAGACTGGCCTCAAACTCACAGTGATCCTCCTGCCTCAGCCTCCTGAGTGTTGGCATTACAGGTGTGCACCACCATGCCTGACTAGAAGCTTTTTTTTTTTTTTTAGACCAGGGATCAAACTCACAACCTTACACTTGCCAGGCAGGCACTTATGCTACTGAGCTATATCCCCTGCCCCGCTGGAAGCATTTTAATAAAGTGGCTCCCAACTGTCTGAGTCTATAAAATGAGCATGTCTGTGCAGGAGGGGTGTCATCATTGTCCATTAAGATGAACACAGAGCCAGGTACAGTGGTGCACACCTGTAACCCCAACCCTCTAGGAGGCTGAGGCAGCAGGCAGACAAGTTTGAACCTAGCCCACATAACTCAGTAACTTAGCAAGACCCTGTCTCTAAACAAAAAAACAAAAAATCTGGGAATGTAGTGATGTAGCTTGGCGGGGAGGCCCTGAGTTCAGTCCTTAATTTTGCCAAAATAAGAGGGAAAAAATATATATATATGACTGTGGCTGGTGATGTGTGTAAATCCTCCCTGTTTTAGTATAACACTTGCCCACTTGCTCCTGTCTTTTCATAAACTGCCACATAATTCCAGAAAGTCTACCGTTTCCATACTGTTTGAAAGCAGTTTTTAGTTGAGTTAGTGATAAAATCACTGGAGCTGTGATGTGAAAATAGAAACACCCCTTGCAGAGAACGCTCACTCCCGCATGACGTAGCGTCTAGACATGATCAGACGAGTCACTCCATTAGTGTGTTTTTCTGGTAATTTCTGACTTCATGTCTCCCCAGTTCCCGATGTCAGTCGAAACGGGGACCCGTTTGTGGCCACCTCTATTGTGGAAGCGATCGCGACAGTGGACAGAGCCATAAACTCGACGCGGACGCACTTGTTCGACAGGTAGCTGGGTGGGGGGCGGAAGGCCGAACCTTGGGTGAGGGGTTGGGATCCAGGCAGCCCCGGTGCACAGAGCTCTGACCGGCTCCCTTCCAAGAAAACCTTTGACTTAACACTCGTGAGCAGCACTGGCTCTGACCTTTCCAGGTGTTAAGATAATAAGGAAGAGGTGTACTTTGCTAACGGAGCCTGAGCTGGGATTCATGCATTCTCTGGCTAAGTAATTTGGCAAAAAGAAAAGCTTTTCCAAAGCCCTCCGCACACCGGCTCCCATTGACAATTCCAGAAGTTTCTCTGTCCCTTCATTGAAATGCAGTACCTGTGACTTTCTCTCTTGACTTAATTAATGATTTGTTTTTAGTGTCTCTTGGTTCTTGTCTGTCCGTTTGTTGTTCTTTTGCCTTCCGCTCCGGATGCGCCAGGTACAGTACATCGCGTGGTCCGCCGTAGCGATAGCGATATCCATAGCATCATTACTTTCGAATTCTGGTGCTGTGCGTCCACACTGATCTGTCTCCATCCTCTTCTCCTCCGCTCAGCCGGCCTCGCTCTCCCAATGACCTGCTGGCCCTCTTCCGGTACCCGAGGGACCCGTACACTGTGGGACAAGCCCGAGCCGGGGAGATCTTCGAGCGCACACTGCAGCTCATCCAGGAGCA
The DNA here is from genome assembly GCA_004027295.1 of Dolichotis patagonum. NCBI lineage: Eukaryota > Metazoa > Chordata > Mammalia > Rodentia > Caviidae > Dolichotis > Dolichotis patagonum. Next base: position 55,731 of record PVJX010005332.1, read on the forward strand.
CGTGCAGCATGGGCTGATGGTCGACTTGAACGGCACGAGTCAGTACCTTTCCCTGCTCTCCCCGCGCCCCCTTCCGCACACTGCATGTGACAAGGACCTCACGAGCAGTCCCTGCTTTCCCGCTCCCTTGTGCCCATGAGCCAGGGCTGTGCCGTCTCGGGGTCTGGTGGGAAGCTGTAGGTGAGAAGTTGCTGGTCGGGCTGTGGGAGACCCACCCATGTGCCCAGCTCTTCCCCTGCAGGCTGTGACAGTCCTGTCCTCGGGCAAAAGAGAGATTGAAGGCAAGAGAGTCATAGATCAGTAAGGGCACCAGTGGCTGTTAGAAACGAGGGGCATGAAGATCTTCGGCGTCTACACAGCCTCTAAGCAGACTGTCTCGGCTGTGCGAGGATGGTGGCCGTGGATGGTGGTCCCTGCTGGCTCAGGCTTCAGCCACCGAAGGGACTTAAGAGCTGGCTTTTGACATCACAATCACGCTTGCAACTGTGCCGCTGACGGCCGTGACTTTTACTATATGGAACATTTCTCTTGTCCCTTTCGCCATGAATGTGTGTTTTACACACACACGTGCACGCACACATCCACACTTAACACAGAGCAGCCGTTCTTGCAGTGTGAACAATGCCTGGGGTTTGACGTTACGATCTATGAGTGCATGAGACGAAAGTGTGGTAGAGGTGAGAGCTCTCCACAGTCCTGGGAGTGGATGGCACCCTCAGCCAGGCTCCACCCTGCCACATCCGGAGCTGGACCTTGCAGGCCCCGCGGTGGAGTTCGCCTGTGTGTGGTAGCAAAGCGCAGTCTCAGCCTCTGGGCACCCACGTCAGATGGAGGCCTCAGGCACTCCGGCTTTCTCTTGGGGAGCAGCTTCAGGCCTGGGAGGCCTGTTTCCTTCTTTCTGAGTGTCCATTGGGCACATTCTGCCTGCCCAGCACAGGTCGGGCATGGCTTATGGCCTCTGTCAGCCCCAGCCTTTCCCGAATCTCTTCTTCCCTCTGTTGTGTGGAGGCCAAGGCGGGCGTTGCTGGAGGTCTCTTCTTACTGCTTCCCTCTGCTCTTCACTTAGCTACCATGGTGCCCCAGTCCCCAGAGGGAGCTAGACCAGACCCACAGGCCACCACGCTGCCCTCTTTGACTCCCAGCCCTGGGTCCTGGTCCTGCCTGGAGTCGCCCCTCATGAGGGGTTGCAAATCCTTCTCCTGTCATTACTCACCAGGTGGAGAACAGTATGAATCTCAGGCACAAGGAAGAAACCATAACTCCCCAACCCACTCCCACCTCAGCCATCAGCCCCACACACGCGCCTCCCACACCCCTTGTGCTGAGTGCTGCCCGAGTCTGGGGGAGCAGCAGCCTCAGCCTCAAAGGTCTAATGTTCCAGGAAAGCGTAGGAATAAAGCAAGCTCAACTCTGGGGCTGAGGCAGGCAGAAGCGACAAGAGGGAGAAAGGCCCGGGCAGGGTGGGGTGCCGTCTCCATGGAGAAGGTAACCCTTGGGCAGAGGGGTCCCCTAGCTGGAGGACACAGATACACAGGCTGCAGGGAGGGACCACGGGTCAGTGTGGCCAAGAGGAGGGAAGTGGGAAAAGGGCAGAGGCTTCGGAGTGCTTTCAGATCGGGCTGTGCCACGTGGGTCTCGCACATGGATTGATACCGAGGGAGGCTGCGTCTCAAGGGGCCACACGGGCTCCTCCTCTGCCTCTGCTGCAGCCCAGGAGCCCCAGAGGCACAGGAAGGCTTTGCCTGCTTGGCCCTCTGCTGTCTTGGTGCTTTTGCTGTCCCGGCCCCGTATTCCGAGACCTCCCAGGAGCCACGCCAGGCCCTGTGCCTTCTTGCTGGGTCAGAGCAAGGCGTGTGCTACCTTGGCCACCCACGGTGGATGAGCGGGAGCCTGGTCCTGGGCAGTGGTGGCTCCTGCTCCTCACCATGGGATTTGCCTGGGTACAGTGTTTCCCGTTGTTTCTCTCCAGCCCAGGAAGCCCCAACTCCCTTCCTGTTGGGGTTCTGGTAGGGAGGTTTTTGGTGCCATCCCCATGGAGAGGGCCATCTCTGTGGCTGCTTTAACTCTGTGTGGGTCAGGTCTCAAGAGGCACTGGAGGCCCAGGACACTGCAGCCTGTGCACACGTGTGTGTGTGTGTCCTGTGTTGGTGTGTCCGAATGTGTACTCATGTGAGCATGTGTGCCCGTGTGTCTGCACATCGGCTTGCATGTGAGCATGTGCACGATTGCAAGTATGAGAGCGTGCACCTTTGACTCACACATGTGTGGCTTGGGGACGCATGTGACAGCATGCAAGGTGATCACAGAGGACTCTGCAGGCCAGCAGTCCTTCAGAATTGAAGGCGGCCTCCTGAGAGTGGCCCAGGGTGATACCGGAGCAATGGGAAGGAAGAAGGGCTGCACCCTAGGAGTATGTAGAGGACTGAGCCTCCTGGGCTAAGGTGAAGGACGGTGAGCCTGGGAGTTGACCTCAGCATCCAGGACTGGGCATCTGAGAAGTGTCCTCTTTGCACCACGACACAGGTGACATTGAGTTTTATCTCTTCCCTGTTCCCTGAGGCTCTGATGATGCAGCGAAGAGGAGACTGCGTGTGTCAGGGCCGGGCCAGTGACCGTGAGCAGTCACCACCTTGGAGCTAGAGGTGGAAACGGAGTCTGGGGCACTGTACCAGGGAATGGGGGTGGGCGGGGAGGGCTGAGCTGTGCCGCACGGGGCAGGCGCAGCTCTGCACCGACCTGTGGCGCTCACCTTGCAGGCTACCACTACAACGACCTGGTGTCCCCGCAGTACCTGAGCCTCATCGCCAACCTCTCGGGCTGCACCGCACACCGGCGCGTGAACAACTGCTCGGACATGTGCTTCCACCAGAAGTACAGGACTCACGATGGTACCTGCAACAACCTGCAGCACCCGATGTGGGGCGCCTCGCTGACCGCCTTCGAGCGCCTGCTGAAGGCTGTGTACGAGAACGGCTTCAACACACCCCGCGGCATCAACCCCCGGCGGCTGTACCATGGCCACGCGCTGCCCATGCCGCGCCTGGTGTCCACCACGCTTATCGGGACGGAGGCCATCACACCTGACGCAGAGTTCACACACATGCTCATGCAGTGGGGGCAGTTCCTGGACCACGACCTGGACTCCACTGTGGTGGCCCTGAGCCAGGACCGCTTCTCCGACGGACAGCCCTGCAGCTCAGTGTGCGGCAGCGACCCACCCTGCTTCTCCGTCATGATCCCCCCCAACGACCCCCGCGCCCGCAGTGGTGCCCGCTGCATGTTCTTCGTGCGCTCCAGCCCTGTGTGCGGCAGCGGCATGACATCCCTGCTCATGAACTCCGTGTACCCGAGGGAGCAGATCAACCAGCTCACCTCCTACATCGACGCGTCCAACGTGTACGGCAGCACGGACCACGAGGCCCAGGCCATCCGGGACCTGGCCAGCCACCGGGGCCTGCTGCGCCAGGGCATCGTGCAGAGGTCGGGGAAGCCGCTGCTGCCCTTCGCCACCGGGCCACCCACTGAGTGCATGCGGGACGAGAACGAGAGCCCCATCCCGTGCTTCCTGGCCGGGGACCACCGCGCCAACGAGCAGCTGGGCCTGACCAGCATGCACACCCTCTGGTTCCGCGAGCACAACCGCATTGCGGCCGAACTGCTGGACCTGAACCCGCACTGGGACGGGGACACCATCTACTATGAGACCCGCAAGATCGTGGGCGCCGAGGTCCAGCACATCACCTACCAGCACTGGCTGCCCAAGGTGTTGGGGGAGGTGGGCATGAAGATGCTGGGCGAGTACCGCGGCTATGACCCCAGCGTCAACGCCGGGATCTTCAACGCCTTCGCCACTGCCGCCTTCCGCTTCGGCCACACGCTGATCAACCCGGTGCTGCACCGGCTGGATGAGAACTTCGAGCCCATCGCGCAGGGCCCCGTGCCCCTGCACAAGGCCTTCTTCTCACCATTCCGCATTGTGAACGAGGGTGGCATCGACCCGCTGCTCCGAGGCCTGTTCGGGGTGGCCGGGAAGATGCGCGTGCCCTCCCAGCTACTCAACACGGAGCTCACCGAGCGCCTCTTCTCCATGGCGCACACGGTGGCCCTTGACCTGGCCGCCATCAACATCCAGCGTGGCCGCGACCATGGCATCCCGCCCTACCACGACTACCGAGTCTACTGCAACCTGTCGGCCACCCACACGTTTGAGGACCTGAAGAACGAGATCAAGAACCCCGACATCCGGGAGAAGCTGAAGAGGCGAGTGTGGGGGCCGGGGTGCCCTTTTTCCTATCACCTGACTTGTATTTTGCTTCTTATTTGTACTTCGGGTTCTTCATAGAAAGGAAACCATGCGATTCTGAAGCATGTGCCTCTGATTTACTTCTCTTAACATTGTGGATCCATTGCATCCATTTTCCTATACTTGACTCTCCAGTTCATCCTTCTTTACAGCAGAGTAGTACTCCATTGTGTGTAAACCCCACATTTTCTGTATCCTTTCATCTCCTGATGGACATCTAGGCTACTTCCAAGACTTAGCTATTGCGAATTGCACCACTTTTGAGCAGCTCATCCTAGGGTGGGGTTGTGAGGGTCCCTGGGGGGAGGGAGCTGTGTCTGCTTAGGATCAGGGTTAGCTGACCTATACTCACCTGCTTCCAGGACCTTCTGCCAACTCTTGGGGTCCAGTGAGACTCCAAATGGGAGCATGTAGGTCTTCTCCATTTTTCCAGTGTTCCTCCTGTCAGTTTTTTGCTCACGAATGTTTTTTCTTATTTTTCGCCATTTCCTCATAAGGGTCCTGCACAGCCCTTGGGTTTATGAAGAGGCCCGGACTGTTATGCACAGTCCCATTTTCAGGGTATAAACAGAAAATGAGCATCACCCCCGAGCTTGCCTGCACCCCGGTCTCCTAGCACTGTCTCCAGTCCCCCTGGCCCCTCCGCCTAGCACTGGGACAGCCTGGGAGGGCTGGACCTGCACTTGCTGGGGAGAATGACTTCCTGTTTCTGACTCGTGTGAGTTTCGGGATAGTGATGTTTCCCATGGTCAGGGAATGGAGACAGTGGTCTTGAATTCCTGGCATCACTGCTGGATTGACACAGGGCCTGGCAAAGATGTTAAAGACATAGTACTGCCTACCGACCACCTTCTTCCTCTTCCTCTGTCAACCCTTGACTAAGAGGAAACCTGACATAAACACCAGGGAAAGTGATAGCCTGGGAGGGAGCACAGACTGTGAGTGGTGGCTTCCAGCAGACTTAGGGATCTCCCCCCTTCTGCTACACTGGCACCAACAGAAGTTTTGTATCTGGGGGCCACCTGGGCTCCCACTACCCTGCACCCCATATCTAGTGTCCCCAGCCCCTTTCATGAAGGGCACTCCTTGGAGCCTGAGGAGTGGGGTATTTCCAGCCCATGCAGAGCCCTTCAGGGGACAGAGGAGGAGGACAGGGCAGAAGCGAGTCGTCCGGACACCTCAGTTGACAGGAGGTCCACTGTGCACCATTGCAGCACAGGCCAAGTGCCCAGCAGGTTCCACTGACCTCCTGGCCAGATGGTCAGCCTCGTGCCACTGAATTGAGAAAGGCAGCACATGGGGCCCCGACTTGAGTAAAATCACATGAGCCCCGCCTGCCCTGCTGTCCTGGGAGGAGGCACTGAGAATGCTAATGCTGCATAATTCAGGGCCAGACCAGGCAGAAGACAGCAGCCCCAGAGGAACTTTGAAAGGCACACAGGTTTGTTATGCTAGTGGGCTGATGGGAATCTCAGTTCCATATCATCAGCCCCGTCTTGAGGTTAGCAGTCACTTATATAGGTTTTCAGAAGGCTACACAAGAGACTGGTAAGGTAGTATCCACAGTTGGTCACACATGTCTTGTCACGTATTCGGTAGGCAGTGCTAGGCAAGATTTATTCTACATGAATTAAATCAGGTTGCTGTCGTGTAACAGGGAGGAAGAATCCATCATTGTCTGAGAATGGGCAGAGTTGTCCTTGAAGTGATAGCTCTCTGGATCTTGAAAGCAAGCAAAAGACCATTGTCTGACCAACTTACACTTCTCTTGCAGCGCAGGGTCATCACGGCTCGTTAAGTGTTGCAGCTTCCTGGTGATGGATCAGGCTGTGTTTCCCAGTCTCATCTATGAACCGTGCTAGAAATAGGCTAGTATTAGAAATAAAAGGTTTGAAATTTGCTTTACGTTTCAGCTAGCCTCTACAGTAGGAGATTTTTTAGAACCTTAGCTGAGCGTTCAGTCACAGCCAGAGAAGGCAGCTATTGCCCAGAGGAGCTCTCTGGAAGTTGCACTGGAGAAGCAGGCTCTCCCCAGAAGTCACCAGTTCTGCACGTGAACGCGTTTGTTTCTGAAGAGTGGGGGTTGTTTGGTTGGCAGTGTTTGCCCTTGAACATTTAAACTTTCTCTCAGGCTCTCGCCTTGTCTTTGTTTAGCGGATGTCATCATTGTGGTTTATATATATATTTTTTTCCAAATCCATTTTATTTCAAGATGAAAAAGGAAGAAAGTTAAAAAAAAAATTCCAAAACTCATCAATCAGGGGCCAACAATGGTACATACGTTGTACATTGTCATCCCCAGATCATTCACCCAGAGCACAAGACATCTGCATTCAGTTGTCCAAACAAGACCGGCACAAATCGTTCTCTAGTGAACTCAGAAATCAGTAGTATAATTATCTTAGTTATTTTTATATACATACATATACGTACATATACATCTGTTGTTTATTTTTCAGGTTCTCACACTGATGAGATAATACAATGTTTACACATGTGTGTCTTATTTATTTCACTGAGTATGTTCTCAGTTTACATCCATTTACCTATAAAAGTCTCCAGTTTGGCCAGGGATTTAGCTCAGTGGTGTAAGTGCCTGCCTGGCGGGTGCGAAGTTATGAGTTTGATTCCTGGTACCCAAAAAAATGTTTTTTTAAGTCTCCAATTTATCCTTCTTTATAGCTGAGTAGTACTTCATGGTATAAGATACCACATCTGTTTTATCCATTCCTCAGTCAATGGGCATTTTAGGTTGTTTCCAAGATCTGGCTATTACAGACTGTGCTGATATAAACATGAGTACACATATATCACTGTGTTTTGATATTTTTAATTCTTTTGGGAAAATACCCAGCAGGGGAATAGCTGCATTAAATGGGACCTCCAGTCCTAGTTTTTTGAGGACTCTCTGCACTGATTTCCACAGTGGCTGCACCAGTCTACACTCCCACCAACAGTGGAAAAGGGTTCCTTTTTCCCCACCGCCCCTCCAGCACTTGTTGTTGCTGGATTTCTTGATAATATGTGGTGCCTATATTTTCAATACATGGTAGAATCCAGTTTTATTCTTTATGCTATTTATTGGTTATTAATATGTTTATGGGGAAAGAGAGAAAAGGTCCACACTGTGATATGATGTGTATATATATATATATATATATCCCAGGAAAGCAAGCAAAAACAGTGTGGCTAAATTTTCTTCCTTACATGCTGTGGAGGGGGTGCCTTTCTAATTTTCTTGAAATAAACGTGTGTGTATTTTATACATAATAAAAAAAATAGGAAAAAATTCTTTAAAATTGATAGATGTGTCCAAGAAACAAAGGTGTATTTTCTTGGTTAAGTAAAAACAGATTCAGGTAAAATCTCAGGAAAGCGAGTGCGTTCTTGAACTTACTGTGTTTCTTTTTTTTTTTTTTTTTTGGTACCAGGGATTGAACTCATGACCTGCTTGCCAGGCAGGCGCTTAAGCCACTGAGCTAAATCCCCGGTCCTTTACTGTGTTTCTTTTCTGACCTCCCTCGTCTGAGCGGCTCAGGTTAAGTCCCTCTTTTTTCCCGCAGGCTGTATGGCTCCCCGCTCAACATCGACCTATTCCCAGCCCTCATGGTGGAGGACCTGGTGCCCGGCAGCCGCCTGGGGCCCACCCTCATGTGTTTGCTCAGCACACAGTTCCGGCGCCTGCGGGACGGGGACAGGTGAGCCCTTCCGGGACTGACCGCGCCGTCCTACCCCTGGGACCCCAGAACCACACTGCAGTGTGCATCCTCTAAAGGGAGCATTTCTGCTAACAGGGCCACCTGCTAAGTGGTCCACACTGCTAAAGCCATGCAAGGTTTGAAAGGCCTGGTTTTCATTTGTAGTAATCAGTTTAATATCTATTCCTCAGGAATTCCATGGACAGCTCTGCTGCATCTGTTTTTCCAAAAGTGTCTGGTTTATTTCACTTAACATTATGTCTCTAGGTGCACCCATTTTCCTACAAATGATTCAAGTTCACCCTTTTTTACTGCTTTACCCTCCCACCTGCAATGTAGAGAGGCTTCTTTCCCTACCCCCAGCCTCGCCCGCATCTGTCACTTGATTTCTTGATCATAGCCATTCTTTCTGCAGTGAGATGGAATCTCAGCCTTGGTTTAACTTGCTTTTCTTTCATGGCCAGTGATGTCCAGCATTTCTTCATGTATTCACTGGCCATTTCTAGGAAGTAGCTGTTTATTTCAATTGCCTATTTTTTGATGGGGTCTTTCATTTGGGGGGCTGACTCCCCTTTTAATTGCTGCGCATGGAAACCGGGGATTTCTGGGGAGTGGGGGGAGTTTCCCACCTCTGACACACTGCTGTCTCTCGGGCACAGGCTGTGGTACGAGAACCCCGGAGTGTTCACCCCTGCCCAGCTGACGCAGATCAAACAGACGTCGCTGGCCCGGGTCCTGTGCGACAACTCAGATAACATCACCCGTGTGCAGGCGGATGTGTTCAGGGTCGCCGAGTTCCCGCACGGCTACGGTAGCTGTGAGGACATCCCCAAGGTGGACCTCCGCGTGTGGCAGGACTGCTGCGAAGGTGCGTGGCAGAAAGAGGAGGGATGGGCCCAGTGACGTGTGATCACCCAGCGTTCTCTCTCCCTCTCTTTTCCCCTCTCTCTCTCTTTCTCTCTCTCTTATACATGCACACACATGTGTGGGGTCTGGTCACACCACCAGGCCTCTGAAAGCCATTAGGAGACACAGGAAATGCAAACACCAGAGGCTGCTGCCTGCGGAACAAGGCTCAGCTTAACAGTCAGATTGGTTTTAAAGTAGAAGGAGCACACTCTAAAATAACAATGGGCCAGGCCAGGTGGCACTGGCCAATAATCCCAGCACTCTGGGAGGCTGAGGTAAGAGAATCACAAGTTCAAGTCCAGCTGGGCAACTTGGCAAGACCCTGTCTCATTATCAAGTTATTATGCACATATAATGCAGCTGTATTTTAGGACTCTTACCCAGTGGGTCACCTTCCATTGGAGTCATCAAGGGCATCTGAGGTGGATGTCCCCATAGCCAGGTGATAGGGAAGTTCCAGCTCTGTTACAGTCCTTAGGCCCACCCATGTGTTCATAAGCACAATAGTAAATCTTTAAACCGCGTTTGTATCTATACATATTTGTGCGTTGGCCTCTAGGTCCATATCCACAGGTAAGAGGGGAAATAAACACGTCAGGGAAGCAGATCAGATTTCCTCGATCAGAGCGAGCAGCAGGGCTCTGGGGCCTACAGGAGGAAGTATTCAATGTCGCCTCCGAGGGCGTAGGCTGTGCCTGCAGATGGGAGGGGCCCATTTGGAGATTCGAAGGCCCCAGAAAGAGGTCAGACAGCCGGTTTCTGGCTCTCCAGCTGATCCAGCTGGCCCACGGGGACACCACCTCTGCCTCTGGGGCCACTGTCTTCGTAGCCCGCTTCCTACTCTGCACTCCTGAATCTCACTCATATTATTAACCACTGTTGTGGTTTATGTTTTGATGCCCCCTTCAAAGCCCCCTTCACCCCGAGGTGATGCTTTGGGGAAGTGATTGGATGGTGGGATGTCACTCCTCACCAGATTTATCCTTTTTTCCTGGCATTAATAGTTCAATATGTTACTTCAATTAGTAAGTATTAAAGTCTGGGTCGAATGTTCCAGCCTGTTTCTAGCGCTTCCTTCAAAGAGCATGTGGCTGTGTGTGTGATACAATTTTATATCTGCCTCGCTGTCCGTCCCGTTCCCACATTTTTTTAGGAACCAATATCTGCAGGAGTTTTCTGTTTTTATTTTATTCTCTTTCAGTTTGTTCTCTGAATGCTTTGCCACAAGCATGCAGAGAATTTCATTCTGTATATGCAGAAAATTGTCCTCAGAAATCATGGGAAAAGCCAGTTCTAGTTTGAACATACAAAAGCTGCATTTTCTGATCCCTTTACCAGACTCCCTCAGCTCCTTCAGAAGGACAGGAGCCAGGTTTGCTGCTGTTCTGCTCAGCAAACCCAGTGTTCACAGAGCAGTGTCTGCAGCCGGGCCCACACCAGGCTCCTGGCAAACCCATTACCCACATGGCCTCCCCAGATCATCGCCTCTTACTGTGTCAGGCAGGACCCTCAGCCACAGAACCTAAAGAATGTTCTCGGTTTATCTGGTTTCATTTCAGACCAAAAGCCGTATCTAAAATGTAGCTGAGAGAGGAAAAAATACATATAAAAAAGAATTGAAGCCTAACGAGTGCAGCATTGGTTGCTGTTTGCTGTTAAATTCAACTTTTTAAAAGGTGCATGGAAAGAAAAAAATAAAAAGGTGCATGGGAAACCTGCTTGCAGCCCTATGCCAGCCCTGTGGTTGTGGAGTGTGAGACTCCACACCTCAGGCCCCAGAAAGCTGCTCCTGGGAGTGTACTCTCTCTGCCTCTTTTGTTGGGGGGCGGTGGATCGTTTTTCTTCTGTGGCAGAGTCTCCCTGTGTGGTTCAGGCTGGCTTAAACTCACTATGTAGCCCACCCTGGCCTCAAACTTGCAATGATCCTCCTGCCTCAGCCTCCTGAGTGCTGCTAGAGTGACAGGTATGTGCCACCACGCCCCGCCAGGACAGGCTGGTTTGCATGAAAGGGTGTGTTCAGTGCACACCATCATGTTACACAGATCCTGGGAGCCACTTCCTGGTCCCCGCACATTTCCAGCAAGCACATCTGCTTTAGCAAATGCTCCCACCTGGGGAGCCAGTAGCCTGGCACTGTGCAAGCAGGGGCCAAGCAGCATGGCCTGGCCACACACCGTGTACAAGGACGGGCCAGGAGGATGTTGCTGGGAAAACTGGAAGCCCTGGGTGACCCCACCTGGCCTCGTCCCCACAGTGCTGTGATCAAGTGGGACCTCAGCCCACTCTGGGACCCAGGAGGAGGTTCCAGGCAGGACTAGGGTTGCTAGGAGGAGACACAGCTGTGGTTTACCTGGATTCTTTGTGTCCGTGGAACTGTGTGGGAAATGGCGCTCTCTGCCTCCACGCTGAGATGACCAGTGGGCAGCATGTAGAGGAGCAGATCCAGTCTGGGGCTTGGCTTGAGCTCGCTGGCGAGCTGCTGAAATGAATTACAGGCATCTGGAGCAGTGCTTTGTGGCGGCATGACAGTGTCACGGTGACAGGTGCGGGGCCCAGGTGAGCACACTGAGGCTCCTCCCTCCACCTGGGTCACAGAGGGGGCCCCACTCGCAGGAGAAGGTGTTGGGGACCTCTGGGAACAGCAGGGTCAGGCCCACCACCTTTTACCCTGTTCGAGACCAGTTTGCAGCTCCAAGAGGCACAAACCCCAGTCACAGCCTGACCTACAGTGTCCCCACTGGTCTCATAGATGCAACGTGAGGATCATCCCTGTCTGGCCGAATGGTTTACTTTCTCCCAAGCTGGAACCACCATCCACTCACAGACCCTCTCCTCTTTAGACTGCAGGACCAGGGGGCAGTTCAATGCATTCTCCTACCACTTCCGAGGCCGACGGTCCCTGGAATTCAGCTACCAGGAGGATCAGCCAGCCAAGAGAGCCAGGCCTCGGAGGGGACCTGGGTGCGTGTGTCTGGTGAACCGTGATGAGGCGGTTTGGCTGGGGGTCCGCTGTCTGTTCTGTTGTTTGCTCAGCCAGTTCGGGTACAGCAGGGGACTTCCTGGAGTGGGTATTGGGGGCAGGGGACAAGTCTTGCAGCCTCTGTCCAGCTGGGCCATGCTGGCTGCAGCCTCTGAGTACTGGGCATAGAAGAAGAGACACTCCAGAAGCACAGATTTCCACCTGGTAAATGACATTCCTACCTGCGGAAGCGACATTTCTTTACTTCTCCTCCTTTCCCACTTAGTGTTGGAAAACACAGCAAACACATGGGCAACACAACAGCAGCAGTCTCTGAGCACTCGGGAGGCCTGGCCACAAACGACTTCAAAGAGTTTGTCCAGGAAATGCAGAAGACTATCACAGAGCTCAGAAAACAGGTAACGCCACCTGCACCCCACCCCACCCCACCTACTCTTCATCCTGCAGACATTTTCCACAGCTCAGCTCCTTCCAGTCAGGGAGCTGTGTGTGTCCAGCTGGCCCAGTACTGGCTCAGGTGTCCCCTCTCAGTGGCTTCGCCCTTGTCTGTTGCTCACCTCTACCAGGCCTGTATAGCTGGGCTCCCTGGGTTTCCCAGCTGGCCAGGGACTTGGCACTGGGCTCTTAGTATCACAAAACCAGGTGTGGAATGATGTCGGAGATGGAGAACTTCACTTCCTATTCCCAGGCCATTTTTCAGGGGTATCTTTGGGGTGACTATCCGTGGCAAGTGGTGCCCATGCATGGAGCATTTCCCTCTAAGCCCCCAGGAACTGGCTTCTGCCTCTTCCTAGGTCGTTTTACTGAGTGGGCAGAGTTGAGCCATCAGGCAGGAGAAGGAGGTGTGCATCCCAGGTAATGGCATAGAGAGGACTCGGGAACATATGGTGCCATCTCTGGAGCTGGAGGTTTGTGGGTGCAGCTCTGTTCTTGCTCTTAAACTCAATTTTAGAGCAACTGATTTATTCACCGATTGTCCTTTCAACCGGGACAAAAATACTCCATCCACAACTTACAGGACAGGTTTAACTTAGCTCATAGTTTTAAAGGGTTCAGTCCATGGTGTACTGGTTCCAAGAGAGAGCAGGGAGGAGCTGGGGACTAGAATGCACCCTTCCAGGTCACACTGCAGTGACCTCCTCCAGCCAGGCCCTGCCTCCTACAGCGCCCTCAGCCTCGAACTCATTCACGGATGGATGCACTGATGGGCACAGAGCTCCATGCTCCATCACCTTGCACATGCGTGAGACTTTGGGTGACATTTTAGAGATAAACCTAGTAAGAGATCATCTGCCAGTGTGGCCCTGAAGTCCCCTGATCTCAGGAGTGGCTTCTGCCCCTTCCATGACACCACCTCCTCCATCCTGCAGATGTAGGTGTCAGGCCACCGATGCAGGGACAAATCCTAGATGTCAAAGTGGTGATAGATGCAGGTATCCTGGGGACCCAGTGGAGACTGCAAGCCCCAAGGGGAGTCATGGTAGACCAGGTGGACAAATGACTTTTGAGGGTCCCAACTTGCAGCACACTGGTGACTTCTATAGGCAGCTGTGGCCCAGCTTGGTGGCATCCAGGCTTGGTCCCCTCCCTGGCATCTGGGCATGGCCACCCATGCCTGAGGCCCACTAACCCTGAGGGCCACTGAGGCAACCACAGGCCAGCTTTGTCCTTGCCTTTCTGGGCTTTTGAGTTCAAGCAGGGTCTGCCACCGATGCCTGGGGCCTGGCAAGATACACAGGTCCAGCCACCACTGGCTCCTGAGGACACAGGGACTCTCCTCTTGTCTTCATGGGTTTGACCACAAATTTCTAAGATTTTAGTGACTTAAATATCAATGCTGCTAATGAATGATTCACACAGAGCAGTTGGTCTCATTTAGAAGTCAAGTGAATTTGAGGCGTTTCACGAGGTGAACAGCTATTCAACAGTTAATTAAATCTTAGATACCTGCTGCCCTTCAAGGGTAGAATCACCTTAAACTACAGAGGGAAAGGGATTTCTCTGGAGGGCACCGGGGGTACTTAGGGCCTCTACACTTTTTACAAACCCAATCCACCCTTCTTTTTTTGAGACAGGGTTGTGCTAGGTTACGTGGGCTGGGCTTGAATTTAGGATTTTCCTGCCTCAGCCTCTCGGAGTGCTGGAATTGGAGGCATGTGCCACCACACCTGGCAGAGGTGATTGTGACACTGGGACAGCATGGGTTTTCTCCCGTGACGACCTGTGCTCCTGCACGGGGCAGGCCACCATGTGTGTGCATGGCGGCTGTACTGGGAAAGGTGTGGATGGTTTTTAAACTCAGAAGCACATGCAGCAGCCTTGTCACTCAGCATGGCCACTGTTGCCCATTACCGAAGCAGACAGCTGACCCGCCGCTGCCCATGGTTCGCAAGAAAGCTTGTTCCAAGGATTGGGATAGAGTTGGTGCATCAGTGATGCCCGCTCCAGGCCTCTGTAATGGTTCCTTTAGGCTCAGTTGCAGCCCAAAGAAAACCCAAAGTAAAGACAGATCCAGGGAGGCTCGGGCTGTCTTCCTCAAGGGGTCCACGCTGCTGGTCTTCTACAGAGGCAGGACACCAGCCACCTCTTATTCTGGTGGGTGACCTAAGGGTCTGCTGCTGCATCTGTCTGCACCTCCAGTAGGGCACAGGAAGTTGGCTACAGAAGACCCTTTGGGTCGAGAGACCCCAACCCAGTTAGGAAACTGGAAGGGAGGAACAGGCAGGTGGGTGAAGCATCTATCTTCCTGGTGTGAGTGCTGTGTCCTGCAGATCAGCGGGCGTTGGATGCTAGGAGTGTGAGGTCTGCTGTGAGCTGCGCCTGCAGGCCATCGAGATCATGGGCCTGTAAGAGAATTAACGCAAGGGCTAGGGGTTTAGCTCAGCTGCATAAGCGCCTGTCTTGCAAGCACGTGGTCATTAGTTCGATCCCCGGTACCAATTTAAAAAAAAAATCAAAAAAAAAAAAATAAGGTACTTGAGAATTAATGCAAGAGCAGCAATAAAACACACAATGTGGTAATAATAAGATAGTGTATGGTGCAGTAATAATGGAAATAAAATGCACCATAAAGTAAAGTGCTTGAATCATCTCAAAACACCCTCTGCCCCCATCTATCTGTGAAAAATTATTTTCCACAAATCCAGACCCTGATGCCAGTCAGCTGGGGACCTTGGCTCCGGGGGCTGCTGTCTCTCCCTGTGCATCCTGAGAGTCACACGTGCACACCTCTGTACCTCACTTTCCAAGGAAACCAGGGCCGTGGTGCTGGTACTCACGACCACAGTCTTAGGACGAGGACCTCAGTGCAGGGTGTTCTCCTGGACTGATGACGCAGCTGTGGTGTCCAGGCGCCTTCCATCCTTGTCATCACCACACTGCAGACCCTGTGCCCCTCTCTGTTGGGCAACGTGGTTTGGGGCATCTTGGCGCCTTCGGACACCCTCGCCTGTCTCACTGGTGCATTTGAGATCCCGCGGGGGTCTGTGCCTGTCCTGTGCTGATGCTCTGCAGTGACCCGGGCACACTTTGTGTCTCTTCAGATAAACAACCTCGAATCCCGGCTCAGTACCTCGGAGTGCGTGGACACGGACGGAGAGTCGCACACCAACAACGCAAAATGGAAAACAGACGCCTGCACCACATGCGAGTGCAAGGTGAGCATGGGGCCCGAGTGGCACTGCATGTCCACCTGGGGAGAAGAGGGTTGGCCCAGGGCTCAGAGAGCACCAGGAGTCCACCGGTCCCTCCCAGGTGGACTACAGAAAAGGAACTAGTTGGAGCAGACCCACAGCACCTGCCCCACCTTGAGGATGGGCAGGGACCACCCACCCCACAGGGGGTGAGCACCCAAGAGTGTGCCGTGTGCTCCAGCTGTGCCTGCTGCTGGCCGGACGGGAAGGTTCCCACCTCAGAGCCCACACAGACACAATAGCTCAGTTCAGGACCACCCTGGGGCATTGGTTCTCATGGGGAGCGGGGGACACAGCTCATCTTGGACACAAGAGAGACAGTGGAGGGGTGGAGGTAGTAATGGATCCTAGCAGGGACCAGAAGCCTGGCATGGCAGCTTGGGCAAACTGGCCAGAAGGTAGTGATGGTGAGGCCCCGTCTGGGAAATGTGGGTGGTAACCAGGGACAGGTTTGTCTCTCTGAGGGGGATATCAGTGTGGCATCTGGTGTCCCTGGGCTGGCCTCATTTGGGAAAGAAAGACCAGGTTCCCTGCCCCTTCTCTGTTGGTCTCACCTTCCTGTCGGGATCAGATGCAAGCCCAGCCTGTGGCCATGGGTTTCAGGGTGATGGACAAAAAGCAGGCAGTGTGAGCCCCCAGAGGAGGGGGCCTCCAGCCTTAGCTAGTGCTTCTGTGCAGCCAGGAAGCCCTGCAGAATCAGCCCTCTGGTGCAACTGTAGGGGAAGGGAGCCTGTCAGTTCTGGGCACAAGGCTGGGGTGACCAGCACATGCCCCTCAGGCTGACCCAGAGGTGACAGCTGTGCGTGTCTGCCTTGCAGGATGGGCAGATCACCTGCTTCGTGGAAGCCTGCCCACTGACCTCCTGCCTAGCGCCCGTGAAAGCCGAAGGCATGTGCTGTCCAGTGTGCCCCAGGGAAACCCCAGAGGAGGAGCCCTAGGCACTGGCAGAGCTCCTGGGGTCATCTGCGTGTCTTTGGGAAATGGCACGGCTGACAAGGGGAGCAAAGACCAAAGGCTACGTCCAGGACTAAGACCCATCAGGACCTCCGGCCAGGCCTCAGGGTGCAGCGCAGGCTGCTCCGGCCCACGTCCGTGCCAAGGAAGCAGAGCAGACAGGAAGAGGGGGGCAGCTGTGTCCTCACTACGTGTCAGACTTCTCAGGTTTTTATTTAATTCTTTTAACACGAAAAGTTGGTGCTACCATTAAATTGCACAGTACAGTCATTAGGCTCCTACACTGATTCGCGCCCGTGACAATTCCTTCTCAATGGAGCAGGGTCCCTCTGGTGTCCCTTCCGCCTGGGTCTGGGACCAGGAGGACAGACAGGTGGTACCTGTCCTGTAAAAGGAGTCCTGGACCATCTGGATGCCACCACAGGCTACACTGCAAAAGAAAACCCACTTTTGGCCAATGGAACTGGGTCTTTGAAAAGCTTCCCTGCTCCTCCTCCCTGTCTGCCCACTTCTCCTTCTGGGGTCTCTAATGTCTGCCAGCTCGCCAGCATTTAACCACAAGGCAGAGCGTCATTCATGCCGCCCGCCTTCCCCTATGCTAGTCCCACTCCTTGCACACATGTCTGTCACATTGTTAAACCAGCCTGTTTCCACTGATAGCGTGCCCCCGTGCTGCCCACCTGTGAACCGGATGTGAGCACCGTGTCATATGCAGGAACCTCATGGTGACCACATGCTGGGCAGGCAGCCTGCAGGGTGGACATCAGTCCACGCCTGACCATGGCTCTTAAGCTGGAGACTCACCCTCCAACCTACCCCCACCCCCACCCCCTTGACACACAGGGGGAACAATGTAACTTCGTGTTGCATGAACCCTTTGAAAGAATCAATCCCTATACCTCATGGGTACTTTTAAATTGCAGCCTGTCTTTTAAAAATTTACCCATTTTTCAGGTGTTGACTACAGTAGAGATCATTTCCACTACGCAAAAGTTTGAGAATTTAGTGAAAACCATCATACCTCATGGCCTCTCTTTTTTAATCAACCAAAACCTTCCATTTTGTCCTGAAAAAAAATCAGTCTGTGTTCTGAGGGACATTTCCCCTGAATATGCAAGTTTCAGTCAACACTCATTTATTTGCCCACGAGCTCTGTGTGCTAGGCACTGTGAATACCCCGGATGTCAACACAGCGACCAATTGCTGAGGACACAAAGGACCTGAAGACACAGGTGTCACACTGAGACCCAGTGAGAGCGTTATCCATCTGCAGCAGCTAGCACATACGGGACCCTGAGTGTCTGGGGTGATGTGGGTGTGATGTACGTGCTCTGGTGCGCCCCCTTCCCACAGAAAGAGACACCAGAGGCTGAGTGTGCAAGCCACTGAGTGTGAGCAGCCCACTGTGGCTTCATTGCGGGTGTGTATCCTGAGTTCTTTTCTGCACATTGCTAAGTGGTAAATAAAACCTGGCCGATGTTTCCCGAGGCACGCACTTCTTTTGAAATAGGAAGTCAGACTTAGCAGTCAAATCTGTAAAGTAGACAGCCGATGAGCCTGTCCAGATTAGAGGGCATGAAAGAAAGTGGCTCAGGTGTCACAGTGACAGCAGAGTCTGTTCTGGGGGTGCCTTGCTGTCTTGTCTGTGCCTGGGTCCGTTGTGGTCTCTTGGTTTTGGCAGCTCACACTAGGGCAGCATGTGATGAGCAGGCAACTCTCTGGGGTCCTCATTCTCTAAGCAGAAGGAGGGGGAGCTAACCGCAATTTACATCAGATTCTGTAATTCACCCCCAAAATGTCCAAGCGTCACCAGTTTGATGATGTTGCATCTTCACTACCAAGACAGGGACAATGCCCGGATGAACTCTTCTTAGCAGCCACTGTGAGGGGATCGCTGTAACAGGAAGCAAAGTGTACATATTTATTTACGTTTCTAACCATTGCCGCAGCCAAGTGCCTTTTTTATGTTCATTGTATTCAGTACTTTACCAAAGAGACATTTGCACTATGTAACGATGCCTTTCGGTTTAAATAAAAGGGCCACGTTGTCAAGTGGTGAGCGTTCTTTTTTTCCCCCCTCTGGAAATGATAAATAAAGCTGTGTCTCGTTTGCCAGACAACACTAAAGCATGACAAGCAGCGGAAGTGAAGCCCCATCTGAAGCCATGCAGTTGCAGTGAGAAATGAGAAGGGATTGGTAAAAGGCACTGTCACTTCACCGGGAGGGAGGATGTTTCGCTGCCCTGGACCATGATTTTTATAGATCCTGGGCAGGTGGGAAGGGAATACTCAGGAGAAGCCATCTGCATCTTTGGCGGGGGCACAAAGACACCTGTTTGTGGGAGAGGCAGTTGGTGGTGGGGGTGACCCCTGAGGGCCAGTGACGGGGAGACTTCTTCCCCAAAGTGGGAGCCCAGAGCACTAACTGCAGGACACATCCGTGCAGCCCTGCAGCCACATGTCGGTGACAACTTAACATCCCCTGAGCTTCAGTCTGGGAGAAGGAGAGAACACTGGTCTAAGGGAAACTGGGGAAGATTGGAGGATACCTTTACAAGATTTGATACTACTGTCACAGGGCCTGGGGATGAGATCGCTTACAAAATTATCTAAGAAAGATGGAAGTTTTTGACATTGCCAAAATTCCAAAATGGCAAAGAGAGGGCCAGAGATTTAGCTCAGTGGCACAAGTGCCTGCCTGGCAAGCGTGAGGTCATGAGTTCGATCCCCAATACCAAAAAAAAAAAAAAAAACAGGTGAAGAGAAACTGACCAGGGCTGCTTTCAGGGGCACACTGAGACCTGCATCCCCTGCTGCCTCCCAGGGTACCCAGACGGCACATTGGTGAGGAGCTTGGCTCACATGAGATCCTGAAATTATCTTTTAACTGGCAAAGCAGTGTGTGCTTGTAATCTCAGCACTCTGGGAGGCTGAGGCAGGATGGTTATAATTTTGAGCTCAGCCTGGGCGACTAAGTGACTTTGAAAGACCCTGTTTTGAGATAAAAAAGAGCTCAGTGCAAAGGCTGTGGGTTCAATTCCCAGTACTGCAAACACAACCTGAGATGGTCTTTTGCAGTCACTGGGAATTACATTTAGAGACTCCAGTGGCTCCTTCTTTTCCAAAAGTGACAGATGTGAGGTTGGAATTTGTGTGTGATGTGAACAGGTTTCTGTTCCACTCAACCATGAGTTTTTTGAGATTATTGTGCAACTACCTAGAGAAAAATAGCAGTGTGAGCAGAATGGGCTGGTCCAGTGCCAGCTGGACCCCTGTACTCTCCATCCCTCCCCATGCCCAGGTTTTCCTTAGCATTTTGAAAACATGTCAGTAAGACACCAGTCACTTCTCTGAGTGTTGGGGCGCCAAGCTGATGGCTTAGTACTTAAAACCTCTTGGTGGAGCCGATTTCATTTAAGACGACGATGGTAACAAATATTCTCAAAGCCCAGTCATGGCTGGGTTTATGTCTGTGGGATTCATTAAAAAATCACTTCCTTTCCATCTGCTATTACAGTGTGTCTGTTTTTCTTTGTCCCGAGAATTGGAACTCCAGGGGAAGGATGCCAAGGTTCAAAATCCCAGCACCTTTTCCATGGTGTTCCTAAGGCATCCTGAAAGTTTCCGCAACTTAACAAAGAGATCTAAAAGTGACTTTTTTTTTTTAGTACCATTATAATTCTGAATGTCAGCCCAGCAGTTTCTGGAAACATCTCAGAAACAGCTTTATTGGGCCTGGGGTTAATAAGGAAGACACTGTCCTCTCTGTCTCTCTCTCCTTTGCAATGGCTGCCCCAACAACCATGAATCGATGTGGGTTTCCTACTGTAGAGATCTGGAGAAGAAAGAACAGAAATCTCATTTTCATTCTCTTTTATTTCCTGTTCTGACATTAAGCCTAATCTTAAGTATCTGGGAAAATCTACTTTTCCTTGTGTTTCACCAAAGTCGAATCTCTCTTTAATGATTATTCATCCGCAGTTAAAAGCCCTAACATAAATAACCCCGCAACATCATGGTTCTGTGTTGTCTAATTGTCTGCCTCCTTCCCAGCAGGCAGACTGATTTTCCCCTTTGGCCTCCGCTAAGCACGACAAGGGGCCCTGTGGAATGCGCAGCTGGCAACTGGTTTGGAAGAGATTTCTGGACAGCATTCATGTTTATGTTCTTTAAAAATCTGCAGCAGAAATGATGTCAGCGGAGGACACCGGTCCTCAGTTCTTAGAACTGTGACTCAGAGCCCCAGTGGTCGCGCTGGGCACTGGATTTCTACACAGTCCCAGAGGAGTTGTCGGGGTGGAGGGCAGTCACCACCTCTCAGAGTGCTGGTCCCAAAGCCCCAAACCCACTCCTCTGACCCTAAAACCAGCCCTGTGTGGGTTTTACCACACTGAAAGAAAGTGAATGTCCACATCGAATTTAGAGTTGATTCCTTGCCTGCTCTACCCAAGGCAAGGTCTATCCGTAGACCTGCCCGGCTCCACGGATGTTGGAAATGCTTTGGTCTCGGGACACTGAACGCTCAAGGTTCGGCTTTTTGGCTCAGTTGCCACCTTGGCCTGACCCTTCCGTGTCTTCCTGTTCTTTTTTTTTTTTTCATTTACGAAACAGGCAATTACATGGCCTGCCCTGTAAGTGCATTGTAAAAATAACGTGAAGTGTCCACCTCTGTGTTCCCACCCAGATCCAGAGCTAGGCAGTATCTCTTTCCGGGCACTTGAGCACAGCTGTGCCCCTGCAGAGCTCTGACTCGGGGAACCCAGCACCCCATACCTCACCATTTTCATGCAGGGAGGGAGAGGAAATGCTGGAACTCTGGGTTTCCTTCACAAGCTTGATTAAAGGCGAGGAAGTTGTAATGAGCAAGGACCCCATCTGACTGGAACATCTGGAGATTAGAGCCGAGATCTGATAACTCGGATCTCCAGAGGCCCAGAGTGTTTCTAAGACATGGTGCACCTGGATCTAGAGAGCCCTGTGGATTCTTGCTCATGGAAGCCCAGATGGTCCTGCACCCCACTTACCCCATCCCGCGGTGCTGGATTCCCATGGACCTCAACACAAACCTTCCCTGCCTCTGCTCAGTCTGTCTTCCTGCTACTGGTCCCCATCACTTGTGATCTCTGTCTCCCCTGTGGTTTCTACCGCAGCGCAGCTGACTGATATCTGGAAACAGGTCCAGAGCAAGCCCTGTGCTGGGCTTGGTTCTCAGCATGAGTCACCGGCTACTCTCTTCAGTGTGGTTCTTAGAGACAATCACACAACCGTCCTGTCTTCCCCACTGTGGATTCTGAGCTTGTTCAACCCCTGTTCCTAATTTGGCACCGGCTCGGTGGCAATGATCTTGTTGCCTTTTAAGCTGAAAGCCTTTGTGTCTGGGCCAGTGTAACACAGTCCTCTTCCTTTTTGCAAATATCCATAACGTGAAGACATCAGATTTGGGCCAGCTGTGTGCTCCTGTCCGTTGTCCCTGATGCTCGGGTTATACAGTCCACTGGAGCCTGGACAGCTTTGTCTGTAGTTGTCTACCTATGCAGGACGAGCTTTGATTACAGGGCTATCGGTGGCGGTGAGGTGTGAAGGCGATGAGCTGCATGCTCTGTGTTCCACCCAGGGCTGTGCAGGCTGGCACCTGTGGCAGGGACAGAATGGGCCGTGCCCTTGGGGAACCAAGGCGGTGACACAGCGCTGTCATCTGGAGAAGGATTGGGGAACTCACTCTTCTAGGTAAAGCCTGTGAACTCTTTCAGGCTGGATGAACAACGCCCGTGTTGCCCCGTAGAGGGGCTGAAGCATGGTCAGGACTCTGTCCCCCCTGCTAGAGCAGGCAGAACGGCAACCTCTGTCTGTGGCTGGAACCAAGTGTGCTCGAGTAAGGAACGGCTGGCTGTTCCTCTCCCAGTGCTTCTTTCCTATTCATGCAGCGAGATGTGGGCTTGGTATCTGCTGTAGCCAGGGGCTACTGGGGCTCCAGAGTGCGACCAGACTGAGGACCAGCCCAGACAAAGACTGCAGGATGGAGACAGGATGAGATGGGTACAGGCTGGATAAGGACTCGCGATGGGCTGGATACGGGCAGATATAGAGAACATGTAGAGACTCCATGCACGGGTAAGAGTAAGTGTACAGTATGGGTGAGACACAGCATAGCTGGTAGACTGCAGGCAGAACACACACAGATGGGACACAGACCGTAGACTGGAGATGGACAGGTGTACACTGGATATGGGCTTTGGGTCTGATACAGACTAAAGTGGATTATAGAATACAGAATACGTGTATACACAGGATGTAACTGTGTAGTGGATATAGGTAGGTATAGATTGGAGATAGACATTGGGCTATAGTAGACTACAAACAGAATATTTATAGGCTGAATATAGAGTATGGGTTAGATGTAGAGCAGACATAGAAAAGGGCCTAGCTAGGCGGAGGGAAGGCAAGCAGGAAGGTTGGTTCTTGGGTGGCCATGACTATGGATGTGCAGGGCCATGCCAGGGCCTTCCCAAAAGTCAAGAGGGCTTCCTGAGAGCTGGCATGGCTGGGGCAGGGCTAGGGGCAGCTGTCCTAGCAGGAGGGTGCCGTGGCATCCCAGGAGAGGAATCCCAGTTTCCAGGAAGAACCAGGTTAGCAGGACCACCTGTCCCAAGAGCTTGAGTGTTCCAGGGTCCCAGAAGCCCTTGGGACCCAAAGCAGGAGTCTCCTGCAATGACCCCCACACTGCAGGGTAGAGGGTTGCAGCAGAGTGCTGGGCAAGGACTGGCCACAGTGCACTTGGGATCTGGAGCCCAAGAGGATACAGACCCCAGGAGAACTGGGCTTCCCCTGGGAGGCAAAGGCACTGGGCAGCAAGGCCGCTAGTCAGGAAGGCACGACACTAGCTGCCTGCATGATGCCAGGCTGAACGGGAAGGGAAGGGGCCTTGTCCTCCCTGCAGACACATCAGCTGGGAAGCGCCTGGCCCTGGGGCACTACACTGTGGTGGATTAACTAATGGGCACCTTGTAACCCTCAGCTGAACCGAGTCAGCGTGGTGCTGGGTGTGGGGGGACCCCGAGGATGGTTACCAACAGCATACAAAGAGAACTGGAAGGAAAGATGGTGCTGTTGATTCTCCTGGAGAAGCTTGTCTCCCTGGCTTTCCTGCTGTTCTCATCACAGGAGGACCTTAGGTCCTCACTCTCGCTGTCACTGTCACTGAGAATGGCTGAGGATACTTTTCAGGGGAGCTCCGGTCCTTACCTTGAGTGTGGTTTCCTGGCTCCAGTGCAGGCCCCTCAGCCTGCTGGCACAGATCCTTCATCCCACTGGTGCAGACTTTCTAGCTTCCACCACTGACCTTTGGGCCTTCCCAGTGCAGACCCATAGAACAATGATGAAACATTATGGGCTCCAGGCCTCCAGTTAGACTCATCCGGGGCATTGCTGTGGGCTCCAGGTCTTCAGCTGGACTGGGGCAGGACGTTGCCATGGGATCCAGGCCCTCAGCTGGATTTTTTGGGTCCCTAGGGTATGGACAGATTTCCTGCTCTCTCCTGCATTTAACTCTGGGTGAGTATCCTAAAATAATTCTATAAATCAGGTGTCCTGTATTAAATCTTTTCCCTTGTAAACCTGACAACACTCCCCATGCCTGACACCCCCTTCAGGTCTAGGGCAGGAATTGGGGAAGGTTGGACTTAGAGCCCCAAGTTACCCCTCCAGAGTAGTTATACTGTCACCAGGTAGGGTCTGATAAGGCTGTGAGAAGGAGCCTAACCCACCCACTGAGACCAGGAATGTTTGCAGGTTCGCTGACTCTGTCTGGGAGAAAGAATTTTCAGGACACATCAGTAAGAGGCATGAACGAATTTATTAGGCAGAAATTTTAAAAATACACACTCAAAGAAATAGAGTACAGGCCTGGGAGAGATAGGGAGAGAGGAAGGAGGAGGGGGAAGGAGAAAGGAGGAAAAGAAGGAGAGGGAAGGAGGGGAAGGGAGGGAGAGGTGCTTACTTCCGGCTTCTCTGGAGGAACTGCTCGCTGGTTTTTAAAGGTAGGTAACTGAAGCATTCTTGGAATTCTCAACCTGGCCCTTTATCTTACCATCAGGTTCCTGCTCTTCCCTTTGATCTCTGGACAGCCAGGATTCCTGAGGAATTTAGGTAGGCTGGCTCTGGAAGACCGGAAGCCCAAATTTAACCAAAGGAAACTGCTATGGGTCGCCTTGGGTGACCTGAGCTGGGTCCCGGAAGTTTCAGTCCCCTTGAAAGCACAATTTTTAGTTATGATTTTCTTGTCTCCTTTCTACCCATCTTTCATTTCCTCTTTTTTAAATCTCTATTTCTTGAACATAAAACATGACGCTTACAGAAGGGACTGGCTTGCTGGGGGCACAGCTGTCAGCTGAGTCTGGAGGAAACCAAGGGGAGGGGACCATAGATGTTTCTGTCCCCTCCTCTCCCTCCTCAGCAGGGCAGCACTAATTGCAGCTGAAATGCTTGATTAAATCCTCAGCTGAAGTCCTTGGTACTTCGGGAAAAAATTCAAATCCCATTTCCATCAATGTCATGCTACATGGAGGTGCACAAACCTCCACATTGCTTGGCTTACCATTCCTTTCAAGAAAATTAAAATGATCATTAAGATATTTTTGGACTTGTTCGATTTCTGAAAATTGTTTACTAAAATTGTTCAAAGTCCATAGCCTTGAAAAGCTATGCCGATGGTAGTGCAGCCGAAGGCGTGTATCACTGAAAGCGCTACAAGGTTCTCCACCACGGGATGCCTTTGGTTATAAAATGGGCATGGAAATTGATGTTTAAAAAAATGATACAGGAGCTGGGGATTAAGTTCAGTGGCATAAGCACCTGCTTGTCAAGGGCAAGGTCATGAGTTCGATCCTCGGTACCAAAAAAAAACCCAAAAACCAAAAAAAACAAAAACCAGTTGTGGTGGTACAGGCCTAGAATCCCAGACTCTGGGAGGCTGAGGCAGGAGGCTTACAAGCTTGAGCCCAGCCTGAGAAATTTAGGGAGACCCTGCCTCACAATGAAAAACACAAAGGAGGGGAGCAGTTTATAGCTCAATTTGAAGGCCCTGGGCTCAACCCCCAGTGCTAAAAAAGTAAATAGAAAAGAATCAGAAAGTCTCCAGGGAAATCACATTTGGTAAAACTTACTGTTAAATTGCAGACACAGGCAGGATTCCCCAGCAAGCTGTGTGTGAAGTGGGCCCTCCAGGCTGAGTCCTCCCAGGCTGCCCAGGGCCTCCGTGAGCCACAGGCTGTGCCTCTCAGTCCCAGGGTTTCAGAACCACAGCATGGCCCAGGGTTTCCTCATTCACAGGGGCCTTGGTTCACACCCATCTGATCTTCTTTCTCTCTGCTCCCTCTCCCAGCGTGACCCGTGCTTTTCATTCACCCCAAACACAGGGTCAGGAAGTTTCAAGGCTGGTGCTGCCAGGCTGTGTGTCTCAGCTCTGACCCAAACTGTCCTGGCCTCTGTGGTGTCCTTACCTGTGACATGAGGATGCTAGACATGGAAACCGCTCCCACCATGAGGAGCCCAGAGGGCATAACGCAGAATGTGAGAGCTCTTTGATAACTACTCTATGCAGTTACAACTTGTTATTTAAACTGTAGTTGTGCAGATGAGCGAGGGAAAAAATGACACATTCCATACAGGGGAGCACTGATCTGCACTGTGGTGATTTCCCACTGGTAACAAAAGAGCTAAGATACCTTTCAGTGGAATTCCTCTCTTTGAAGAGCTCCTGCTCAACATAACTGATCAGTCAGAAGACAATGTAGTAACACTCACAAAAACTACACAGTATTGGACAAATCTTTGATGTAAAACCATTCATTCCTCCCGATGAGCCCCTATCCATCTTCTTGAAAAGATAATGGATGCAAATGCAGATATCCTTAACTAAAGCTCAAAGGCCTTCCGTGAGGCCAGATGAAATGGCCCTGGCAAGTTACACCTTTGTGTGTATAACTTCAGACACAGTCCCTCCTGGTGCTCCCTGGAGATCTATAGGTACCAGATAATCCAGAAAAATATGTTCTTAACATAATTGTGTTTCTCGTTCAGAACCCTTCCTCCCCAAATCCTCAAACTCTTATAAAAATGCCTCACATTGGCAGCATGATTCCTTTCCCTCTGAACAATACACCGTGGACTGAACAAACTTTTTATTCTGGTACCAGTAAATTCTCTTACTGTCTACAGCCTTGATCCTCCACGTAGCATCAGAGTGACAATATTTCTCGAGGGCCCCATGGGGATCCTCCTCTTTGGGGACAGTACTCAGCTCACAGAGTGTGACCACTGCTCTGGACCTCGGCACAGGCTCGTCCTGGTGCCAATTCTTAATTCGCAGACAGAGATCTTGAACAGGAGAGCTGTGGTCACCACCATGCATGGGCAATTTGAACAAGCGAGATGACTTCGATCTGGTTGGGAATTATTTTCTCAACCATGGAAATCCAAAGAGCAAGAGCACTTTCTGCAAAATGAGCCTAAACTGGTGGCCCTGGTAGCTTATTAGGCCGTTGGAATGGAACTTCCTGTTTGTGTAGTTCAAACGCCCTTGGACAGTACGTGGAAGGACAGGAATGCTGGGCACGGCACCCACACGTGGGAGGCCTGGCTCTGCCCCCGCAGTCTCCTCTCTCCCTGGGCTACCCAGGAGGGTGGTGCCATGTCTCGGCAATGCCAAACATGACTTGTGGATTTTCCAATGTGCTCCTGGCACAAGACTGGTGACTGAGACCATCCTGTGGGTGCTCGGCAGATGACGGCCCCTCACTGAAAAGCAGATTAATACCACTGGGATTCGCTATGAGTAATTCACTTTCTTCCAGATGATCTGGTTCTCATTTTTTAAAAATTCCTTTTGTTTCCTTTTTTTGGGTATCAACAACAGTGGTACCCTGGGGAAGTGAGATCACTGTGTGGAAACTCAGACACCAATACCCCAGAGACCCCTGGGTCAGCAGAGGACAGAGGGGACTTGAGGTCAGGGTCCTGCGGCCACGTGGCCCCTGCTGGGCTGACCCCCCCCACCCATGGGCTTCTGGACGGACAAGCACAAAAGCTGAGGACCAGGTCCCTCAAGGGGCCCGCAGACCTCGGCAGGCCACTCAGCCCACGCTGGCCTCCTGGCCCTTGTGTGGCACTCAGCACGTTGCTCAACATCTCCAAACCTTGTTTCTGTCTTCTGGACAATAAGGCCCAGGGTTATTTTCAGGACTCAGGGGATGAATGTGGGATGTTTAGCATGGAACCTACAAACCAGTCATTCTGATCATCACCGTCGCCATCCTGGTTGCTGCCTTGGGGATGTGTTTGCTGTTTCTCCTCCACTTTCATCCATGTGGCAGGAAATGTGAAATGGGAAAAGATGGGACCAGAAGCTGTAGAATTTGTCTTTTTTTCCCCCAAAACTTAGATTCTTAGATGTGAGTGTTTTCTTTGGGAGGCAATAAAAAGCAAAAGAGGAAGAGGTAGAAAGGACATGCACGTGCTTTCCGTCACTCTAACGAACACCTGGGAAATGGAGAGTGTGCTCCCGGCCTGTGGGTTCCGACATGAGTGGTAAGTAGAGGAGGAAAACCCTGCACACCCTGGCCAGGGAGCAAAGGAAAGAGCAGGGTGGGACTCGTGGAGGACACTGCGTGGGATCTGGGCCCTCAGCTGGACTCTTTGGGTCTCTAGTGTGTGGATGGATCCCCAGCATTCTTCTGCATTTGACTCCTTAGGTGAACACATTAATTCTGTAACTGATATGTCCTGTATTAAACCTTCTCCCTGGTAAACCCTGATGACAGCACTGTGGGTTTCCGAGGCTTCTGCATCTCAGCGCAGCCCTAGACAGGGAGCGGCATCTCCAGCTCAGTCAGGGTCCACTGCTGACCTGCAACCTCTGCCCTCGCTGGCTCCTCAGGCCAGGTGAGACCCCAGGTGCCCCATCCACAGTGGGCAAGGGTGGCAGGAACAGGAGGAGCGTGACTCAGGAGGAGGCTCTGTGGCCCACGGCCCACAGAGCAGCCGTGTCTGGCCAGAACCTTCCTTGTGCTTCACGCCGCAGGGCAGGGTGGAGGGGCAGAGAGCCAGTGAGCAGCAGGATCAAGTGCACGTCCAGTACCCATCTGCTCCTGGCACTCGGCCCTTGATCCACAGCAGAGGAAAGTGCCCCGTCATTGTCACACAGTCCCTTCCCAACACTACTGTCCTGGGGACACGCCTGAGCTCGGGGTGACAGGTCCCTGCAGATATGCATGCATGGGTAGGCTGCCCTCTGTGAGCCATGCGTGGTGTCACACCCAAGCCCCATGACAGACAGCAGCGCAGATCCTGGAACGGGGGTGCTGAGGGCCCTGCTGTGATAACCAGGGCCCCCAGGGGGTGCAGTGCTCCCTAGGGTTCCGACACCATGAGCAGAGCCATAGGCTCCCTGAGGAGTGTTAGGACCAAGGCTGGACAGGAGAGACGGGCAGGGGACAAGGAGTTTGCATTCCTGGCCATTCCTGGCTGGCAACCCCCGTAAACAGATGACTAAGAGGTTTCTTATGCCAAGGTCATCTTCTAGGTCACAGTGTCTCCCTGGGAGTGGCTGGGAAGAGGTCGGGCCAAAGTGCTGCAATCACAGTTTGGACTCTGTGATGATGCTGAGGTCACAAACCCAAACTGTCACCCTGTGACCCGCAGGCTGATAAGCGGCTCTCCCCAGAGGCCAGCTTCCAAGGTCGTGGCTTCTTAGAAATGTTTACTAGATTGGAGATACAATGCTCCTCTTTATTAGCGGTTTTGAAAGGGCAGGCCTTACTAGAAATGCAGGTTTCAAGGCCACCCACAGAGGAAACAACTGTAGAGAAACAAAATCTCCGGCCTCAGGGCCTTGGATTCTGTCTGATAAGCCCAGTTCTGGCACAGCATGAAGTCCCACGTTTATTGTTACAAGAACCCAGGATCAGCGCTCTGACGCCTCAGCTGGCCAGGTCACCCACTGTCTACAGCCTCAGTGTCACAGCACACAGCTGTCTGTCCCCAAAGTAGAGGGCCCAGTCCAAGCACTTGGACCTCTGCATCCCCCTGGCAGCAGGAATCCATGGGTCACAGCCCCCCGGCACAGCGGGGCCCTGTTCCTGCTCCTGCTCCTCTGGGCCCCAGCGTGGTCCTCCTGCCTGGCCCAGGCCCTCTGCGGGCTGCACTTACCCCAAACCCTTCCATCAAGGCTCTGAGCAGAACCAAGCCCCTGCCCTTGGAGGCTTCCAGTCTACAAGGGTGGGGTGTGGACTCGAGCCCCACCCTACCTTTATAATGCTATTGTTTATTAACACTGCACTATAAATACATGCAGTAAGCCAGGCCTGTGACCCCAGGACTCTGGGAGGCTGAGGCAGGAGGATCACAAGTTCAAGCCCAACTGGGCCACTTAGTGACTTAGCAAGACCCTTTCTCAAAATAAAAAAATTAAAAATGGGCTGGGGGCAGCTCAGTGCAAAGGCCGTGGGTTCGATCCCCAGGAATACACAACTAAATCTAAATATAGCCATATAATATATAGAACGTGTGGCTAGAATGCATGTTACAAGAGAGAGGCTGGATGGGTCAGGAGGGTAGGCGGTCACCGAGTTCACTGGGACCCACAGGCGATCTCTAGGCGGCCCCCTTGTGTGGCTCCCAGGCACCACAGCTTCCCAGCTCATCTCCCTCCTCTGTCCTCCGTCATCTTCTCTGCAGGCTCCCTGAAAATCTGGGGACACTGCATCCGCCGAGCCCACGTGAACATCCACGCGGCCCCGTTTTCGGGATGGATGCCCATCTCACCGACACTGGGCCATGAATCACTTGAGACCCCGCATTGCTTCCTCCAGATCTGCCCAAGGCAGCTCCACAGCAGCGGACTGGCATGGAATCAGGAGCGGTGTCGCTTTCATCTGCTCTGCCCTGGGGGTTGAGCCAGGGCATTCACACTGAGGTCTGTCCCCAAACCCTCTCTGCTTCTCCCTCGCACCCAAGCCCTGGGAGCCCTTTAGACAGCGGGTGCCGAGTTAGTACTGTCGCCCAGGTCTCTGTGGGTGCCTTTGCCTTATCCTGTCTGTACTGCTTTCCCACCCCTGAGA